>APFE030375217.1:0-13813 GCA_000404065.3 Pinus taeda | reverse complement strand
CCATGGCTAGATTTTCTCTTCAGTGTGGCAACCAAGTGATCCTATGGATTAGCATGTCAGTGATAGGTATCGGCTCCTCCAGCCATCAACACCCAACGTGCACCAAGCACAAAAACTATTTGATGACTATCATCATGATGGGCATGCGATTGTAGTGCGGCACCCATAGCAGGTTTAGTAGGCCTGCATTGTCCACGCCTTTCAGCCACTTCCCCGGCTCTAAAGCGGTCACCCTAGTGTTTTTGTGGAAGACATGGTGCATAAGTTGGTTTGTCGCTAAATGGGGGAAAGCTTCATGTCATCTAAATCTGAATCTTCCAATTTTAGAAGGGAGATATGCCCCATATGCGGTCCTTCAATGACGATTTTGTCCAGTAGTAAGGGTGTGTGTAGGGTGACCTTACTTTCGTCAATGTACTTCGGCACCTTCGTCTTGCCCTTGCATGGAGGAATGTACTCAGGTAATTTAGAAATGGGGTCAGACCCCTCAACACAAACATCCTCCACCCCCATTTCAATTTCCTCATCACCCATTGGGATTTCTTTGACCTCTTTTTTAGGCTCCAAGTCAACCACTTTGCCCTTTTCCTGCGCGGTGGACTTGTCCTTCTGCGGGTGCTTCCTGGGTGATGCATACACTGGCTGTGGTGTCGCTGTCTGCTTGTATTTCTTGTTCTCCGAACCCTCCTTGTTCAGGGTAGGCCTCAGCCTAGGCGACTTTGGCAATTTAGGTACTTTGGCTGGTACTTCCACACTCGTAACCTCCGGGGCAGCTCCCTCGACTGCCATCACTACCTCTGGAACAAATCCCTTGGCTGTCACTGCTTCCCCAACATTTACAGTATTTGCAGACGTCGACATGATGCTATTCAACAAATCCTATGTCTCCTTTGGAAAATTCTCAAACGTTGAACTCGCTATCAAAGCTTCAAATTATTCATGGTTCATGCGCGCCTGAGAGCTCAATACCTTAATTCTCAAAATGGCAAGTGTTTTTCACTTGGCAGCCATCTGTAATTTATAGGAATTTTCGAATTCAAATCCGACCGTTCCCCCCAAAATTTGTTCATTAATGCTAGATTGGCGGCATATTTTCAAATATCTTGCCTTTAAATTCTGACTTAAATGTCGCCCCCCACTCCATTTGGTCACTTTTTCACCGTCAAATCATGAACAGTGACCATAATGGTCACTTTTCGACTTCCCTGCACAGTTTCTCCCTTGGTAGCGCAGCTGCCTGTGCACTTTTGCGGACTCTGTGAAATTTCTTTGTTTTGCGCAGTTCTCCAATCACGCATTTCCCCAACTCGGGTAGTGTATTTTATAGTCACGCACCTCCTTTCAGCTTCCTGAAGCGCTAAGACTGTACTTCCCTCATATAGTCACCTAGCAAGATCAGCGGTGTATGGCTTCAGTCGACTGCCATTCACCTTCCCTAGGAAGGGTTCTCCATTCAATTTTACCAACTGAACTACTCCACCATCGGTAATCTCCTTGATGACATATGGCCCCAGCCAGTGCATCCTAAATTTCATTGAAAATTTATCAAACTTGTTGTCATATAACAAAACCAGATCATTTACCTTGAAGTTGCGTAGTTTTGATGTGCCAATCGTGCCATGCCTTTTTGCGATCCTTTTGAACCTGTTGATGAAATCCAGCTAGAAATCTATCCTCCTCAAGCTCTGCTAGCTTTGTGAGCCTCTCTTCCAGGGCTCCGTGATCCACCATTCCGGTGAATGCCACTATGCGCAGACTAGATACAATGTATTCCATTGGCATCACAACTTCTACGCCATATACGAGCCTAAAAGGCATTTTTCCAGTCAGCTTCTTGCAAGCTATTCTGTAAGCCCATAGCACCATCGGTACGCACACATCCCAGTCATTTCTCTGAGCATTTCAAACTTTTGTCAGCACACCCTCCAATATCTTATTGAATGCTTCCACCGTCCCATTAGCCTGCAGATGATAAGGCGTGCTTTTCTAATGATACACCTGAAATTCCTCCGTCAACGCGCTGATTGTCTCATTAAGAAAATGTGTACCGTGATCGCTCATCAAAATCTTTGGACACCCAAATCTTGTTAGCACATACTCAAAAATAAACTGTGTTGTTGTCATGCCTGTGCAATCCTTCGCAGGTTGTGCCTCTGCCCATCTGGTCAAATACTTAGTCACGGTGATGATGTACCACGCACCCGTCTTCTTTCCTTGAGGTTGAATCAGTCCCACAAAGTCAATTTTCCATTTCTCGAATGGTTGTAATATCACCTGCAGATTCAAAGGCAGCTCATCTCTCCACGATGGCTTGTCGGTCCTTTGACATGCATCGCACGCCCTACAACATGCTTTAGAATCCTTATGCAGGGTTGGCCACCACAACCCAACACATAGAATCTTCTGCGTTGTTGCTTTTCCTGCATAATGTTCTCATGTGGATCCCCTATGAGTGTCAACGAGAATACTTATTCTTTCAAACTCTAGCACATAACGTCGCAATATTTAGTCTGATCCCATTTTGTACAAGTGCCCTGCAATGACAGAAAATTTTGTTGTGCGCACCACCAATTCCTTCTTCTGTTTACTTGTATATCCTTTTGGAGCTGCTCCCTTCATCAGGAAGTGTATGATATCTTCAAAGTGACTATCCGTGATGTGCACTGCAAAGAGTTGTGCATTAGGTAGCATTTCCTCTAAATTAGTAGGCTCTTCTCCATTTTTGATGCGCGACAGATGATCTGGTCCTACATTCAACCGTCAAGGTTTCAAAATGACTTCAAAATCGTACCCTAGGAACAACAACATCCATCTACATATCTTCCCCCCCAACACAGGCTTATTGAACAGGTATTTCAACGCGGAATGATCCATATACATTGTAAAATGTCTGCCCAGCAAATAGTGCCTAAACTTCTAGATTGCATACATCATAGCTAGTTCTTGGTGCTCTATAGTGGAATATTTCTTCTCAGCCTTGGATAGCTTCCTGCTTGCAAACGCTACAGGATGGTCCAAGTCTCCCTCACCAACCTGTATTAATACTTCTCCCGATGCAATACATGACATGTTTACATGTACATGAAATTCCTTCTTCCAATCCAGGAAGATGAGGATCGACACAGTGACCATTTTCTCCTTCAACACATCCAAGCTTTTCTGACATTCATCATTTCAACAGAACATGACATCCTTCTTCAACAGTTTCTCCACAGGCATGGTGATATTTGCATAAATCTTGATGAACTTTATATAGTATCCAGTATGCCCCAGTGTTGCGCACAGCTGTTTCATACTCCTTGGCACCTCCAAGTTAATTATCACCACGATCTTCGCGGGGTCTTCCATCAATCCCTGCCTGCATACCACATGACCCAGCAAGATCCCAAAAGGGACACAAAACAAAAATTTCTTCAAATTGAGCGCGATCTGGTATCTCCTACATGTATCTAGCATCAAGTGCAAGCTTGCCACATGGCGCTTTACTAATCCAAACATTGTCCAATCATCAAAGTATACCTCCAGAAATTTTTGAATGAAGTCTTTGAATGCCACAATTACTACGCGCAAAAAAATCACGGGCGCATTCTTCAACCCAAAAGGCATGACAGTGTACTGAAAACATCCCCATTCAGTTGTGAAGGTCATCTTACTTCTATCTTCAGGAACAATTTTGATCTGATGATACCTAGAGAACCCATCAATGAAAGAGTACGCTTCTTGGCCGCCTACATTATCCAATACCTCATCAGTGAACAAAGTCAAGAAAGGATCATGCACACAAGCGTCATTCAACTTCCTGAGATCTACACATATCTTTATTTCATCCTTCTGCTTCTTTTCCTACCATTGGGCTTACCCAATCAGATTCTTCTACTGGTTCAATAATGCTGGCGTGAGCATTTTATCCAACTCTAAGTGGACCTTAACCTTATACTTCAGATTGAGGCGATAAGGCCTTTGCTTAACTGGCTTTGTGTCGGGTTTTAACGTAATCTTCATAACGCCTAGGTCCCCTATTATGCCTTTTAGGTCTGAAAACTTCATAGGGAACAAATCCTGGTATTTGCAGAGCAATTTAGCAACCTTATCTACTGTTGCGTCATCCCAATAGTCTCCAATCTTCACAAGTTTTGGCTCCGCCTCTATTCCAGTGTTTATCTGTCTAGTTTTGAGTGGCATGGTTATGTCTAGATTCTCTATCTGCGGTCCTTCAACTTCGCGATGACCTTCATTTTCTGTAATATTAATCTTTCGTGGATCCTAATCTTCTTCTTCAACAGTCATGCTATAGCAATCCAGCGTGTGGCTCAACTGCGTAGTCCAATTAGGTTTAATTATATCTAAAGGATCCTGTGGTATCCTAAAGATCTTTGATTTAACTTCTTGTAGTGCTTCATTAATACAATCAACCCCATCTTCAAAGTTGAACATCATTATGAACCCTTGGCGCAAAATATCCCATTCTCTAGTGCCATGGCAGAGCTCTGTCTCCAAGTACCAATTCATTGGTATCACATCTAAAGTATGATAGAACAGATGCACCCATTCAGGCTGAGGCTCCGCTCCATAAGCCTTAGTCCATTTGGCCAAGTGATCGCATGGATCATCCCTCTCATCATATTTTTTTCTCAGCCGCACTTTTGGCTGTCCAAAGTGTATTCTCATCATCCTCCTGTATTTGCACCAATCATCAAAACTATCCTTATGCGTACCCCACCATCTTGGGGGCGTAGCGTGCAACACCCAATCCAAGGCCTGGAAGCGATGCTTCTTTGGCACTTCCCTTTCAAATGCATCCAAAGATATATCCACATCAGTGAAACCATCATAAGAGGGCAGATTTCTTGCCTCCGATGACACACAGCATAGCGATTTAGTCATCATGTTACAGCACAATGTAGATACTTCATGTAATCAATTCTACTAGTGCTCCAATTCTTCATTCGATTCTGATGTGAAGCAAATTTCGCGGTCCCATGCAATACATCCATCCACCTTTGGATTCACCCAATCTTGATCTCGTGTTTTTATCTTATATATATGGTCCAAAGCATCATTGTTTTCATAATCGTGGACTAGTTTCGTATAGCGCGGTCCTTCCGCAGAACCCAGGGGCACTACTAGGCAAAGCAATTTCTTTTCAAACATCATCTTTTTCTTCTTCAGGTTAATCACCCCATTCATGTCAGTGGCCCAATCAATCCCAAGCAGCGCAAGGTAGGGGTTGCTGTTATTCACAATTTCTATTACTTCAAAATCAGCCAATGCGCTCATGCCTTCAATATCTACAGTTACTTCCTGCAATCGTCCCATGGAGATGATCTTCTGCTGATTTTCCATCCTTAACTGAATCAAAGACCACTGCAGCGTAGGTCTCCCCATCTGCTCCCATGTTTGCTTAGGAAAAACATTCGTGTCTAACCCTAGATCCAGAATAACTTGATCCATTTCATATTCTCCTATCTGTGCGGTGAGTCTCATCTCACTTACCATCCTTGCCTTATGCTTACCAATCTTTCTGACTACACGTGGTTCACCAGGAGTATTTTCTTTCCCAGTGCACCTTTTTTCCAGTTCCTATAATCCCTTTACAGCCTTGCTGTTGCATAGTAGCTTCATGCAGGTCTCTAAGAAGGTAGTAAGCATAGAAGGATCCATTTCTTCAGTGGGCTTATCCTATCTTCTTGAGGTAGAGACCTCAACGAATCTTTTCTTTGCTTCCATAAATGTTTCACGCACACGCTCCAGATCAAATTCAACCTTCTTATTTGGAGCTTTGTAGACTGACGTACTCTCTTTAGGTTGTTTCCCTTTATATTCACCCATTGTAACTCTGCTTTGCAGTACTATATTCACGTTCGGGTCCTCTTCGCGAGGCTCAACCCTCAACATCTGCAGGTTCTGAGTTGGTTTCGTAGGATGCGCCCCTTTCTCACGTATCCTTGCTAGCAATACAGGACAATCTTTAGTCTCGTGATCAAACTGAGTACAATATTGGCATGATAGACATGTCGGGTTAGTACATTCCCGTGCATAGTGTCCTCACCCTCCACAATTATAACAAATCACCTGTTGACGACCTTTGTCAGGTCCTCCTTCGCCTCGACCTCATCCACGCCCTTGAAATCCTATTCGTGCTATCCCAGCACCCTGATCAGGAGGTCACATTTCTGTCTGAACTCTATAGGCGGGTATTCTCTCTATCATCAACTTGTAACTATGGAAATTGTGGTCATCATGAACCACCGATTGACAGATGTTGCAGAACAGTTGTTGTGGGGTCTGTAAAAACTTCTGCAACAAGTGGAAATTGTCAGTCACATGTTTCCCTACTACCTAATAGATAGCACACCATAGCGTAGGCCCCATGCTTGGCCTGGCTTGAGCTTCTAACCTTAGGGGCATTGGTCCTCCTACTGCAACATAATTCGTGAAGACCGGGCAGTGATCCTTATCATTCCCTCGACCTTTGCATTTCAGGCCCCAAACCTCTATGCACACCTCTGTCCGAACACTCTTATTATTCTTCAGACTCTGTAGTTCTAAGAAAAGGTTCTGCAACTATGCATGAATGTGCTAAACCCCTAGATTCAAATCTTGCATCGGGGTCTCATGCAGTCTCATCACAATCTCTAAGGATTCTACCTAGGTTCCAATCTTCTGTTGTGATAGTGCAACCCTTAGGTGAGGCAGGATCGAAGCCATGAACCATTCGCAGTGTTTTCCGTCTATCAAATTCATATTAGCTTCACAAATCTTACACTTCAATCGCTGATCTAATTGCTAGGATGTCTCACCTAGTTTCATTGTAATTTCTTTGAACCCCACTATCGACTGCACTTCAAACTTAGGTCTACTGAATTCTTTATCATTACAATACTTAATGTACTAGGTTAGCGCGCGTTCCTGTAAAGAACTAACCAACATTTCCTTCTTCATACGATCATCTGTGATACCATGAGCTTCCCATACAGCCTTCGTGACAAACCAAAATTGGTCTGGATCCTCATTTCCCAAGCCTTTGAACAGAGGCAGCTTTACCAAATTCTCCATACTGAACTGCGATGGAGGTGGCGGTGGTGTTTGCAAGGTCACAAGCGATGAAGGTGAAGATGGAGGTGGCGTGGGTGGATGTGGTATTCACAGGAACCCTTGTCTTATCAACTGAACAACGCTCTATGGAGAAGTTTGTGCTAATCCCTCGTTGTCACTCAGAGGAGGTTCAATCAGTGGGCTATATTCAGGGCCCTTTCTCCCTTTGCTCCTGTAAGTCCTTCCACTTCACGTAGCACCAAACATCAAGGTAACTTCATAACCCACTTTTCGCACAATAGCATCTTAATCCAGCTATTTAAAGACTTCAAATACTTACCTCGTGGTCCTTTGAAGAAGCGTCACTTTGCTTCGTTGTAACTGACTGAAGTATCGACCGTGAACTCAGTTACAAACCCTCCTATGATACGATCGAGCTAATGATCAACAACGTGTGCGATCTTATCTTCAGAGGCTTCCAATCTTCGCACTAACTTCGGGGTCCAGACAATTGGACCTTCAAGCATCCACCTTCCTTGGTTGTTCGCTAACTTCGTGATCCACTCATATAATTCAACTGGGAAGGAACAGAAGAAGATCTCGTGTATCTCTGTATATAGATATTTGTTCAACCACTGCTCTTTCATCAGTCACAAATTCTTGTTTTCCTGTGCTGCGAATTCGTGGACCTTTCTATCCAACTAGTCTTCAATTTATTTCTTAGTTGGATTCCAATGATGTGAGATCACACATCTCCCATGTAAATCCTAGTCCCAACAACAAAACGACCCAACAACAAAACGATTTGTTGGCTTGATGAGCCCTGACCCAGGTTCAACATTAGTCAGCCAAGTAAATCCCTACACTACTGGCCCTTTTGGCATCAGTCCGCGGAGCACGGAGTAAAGTCTCACCTGAAGTAAGAACCAAGTTTTAGATGTAGGAACCAAGTTTTTTCACCCTGAGATGGTTGTGATGTCGATTTTATACCTTAAACCCTGCCTTCACGTAGATCTATAATCCCTTAGGGCTTATTGATGTACTTTCTTACTCGTCTTTCAGAACCTTTGCAAAGGTATACGATCATCCTTCACGCAACCCTAAACAGTGATTTAGGCACTTACACGCTTTTGTAACTATGTTACTATATAATTTCCTGAATTATCTTAAGTATTTGCCAACTTTACCATGTAATTAAGATCATCTTCATGTAAACATATATCCTTACTTGCATTCATGTAACAGATGGAAACATATATATTCGCGCATCAAATTAGCATTATAACATAAACCCAAAGATTAACATAACATAATTGCATGCAATCAACAGAAGTAAAATACACAGTAATTTCATAATACTTCTCTTTATTGATGATTCAGACTTCCAGTACAGACTCTAACTGCCCTACGCAGATAGCTGCAGGGGTCTGCGCACTCAGCTGTGAACTTCTACCCTAGACCTCTGCGCACTCAACTGCAGAGCCTCTTTCTATGCTAAGACTCTTGCTCTTAGCTCTTCACAGATTCATCAAAACTTACTTAACTTCTCCACTACTAAAAGACTCTTCTAACACTTCTTTTTATACAATCCCATGGTTCGTGGACCATGGGTAGATCTCTATAGCCGACATGACTTTTACAAAAGAAGGGCGAAAAATCCTTAGTGACTCTTTACATCTTCGCGCTCCGTGACCACAAAATGCGTAGACTTTACATTCTTTATACAAAATTTGGGCTTTCTGCCCCAAAAATGTCTCTTAGCGGAACCCGTTCCCAACAAGCACCAAAATTTTGGATGAAATCCTCATCAGCCAAAGATATCCACTTATTAAAACTAGTTTGGGCTTTGAAAAAGAATCATTCCTTGTGAAATAAACTGAGAAATCAAAGGAAAACCATGTAGCATAAAATTATAAGCCTATCACAAGTTAAGTCAAGAAGTAGCATCATAAAAAGAATCCAAAGAGGAAAAGAGATTTCCAACAAAAGAAAAGAAAAGAAAATCACTATCACAATATGCCATAGTTTAAGAAGGTAAGAAAGTATCCAAGCATTCATGGTCCAAATAAGAAAAACACAAGGTATCCAAATTTATTTAATGTGTATTGGTTTTCTTGCAATCATTTTGGTCATCGTGCTAGAGATTGTATATTTTTTTCAAGAAAACAACTTTTCTTTTGGATAACCATTGTTTCAAGTGTGGAAATTATGGCCACAAAGTTGTATCTTGCAGATATGACAGATTCAAGTCAAAGAAGGTATGGAGGAGAAAAGTTGAGCTACAAATTATTAGCTCTTGAAACGAAATCAAGGAAGAGTGTTTTGGTTTGAAGAAGGATATTGTGCTCAAGGGGAGTAGATATTTATCTTGTGCCCTATAGTAGATGGCTTCAATAAAAGCCAAACTTGATAGGTGCATGTGATTAGAAGGAGGAAATTTCAACCTCATGCATCTATTCATTTCATGTCCACAAGATCAGTTCGAGGCGTAGAAGGAGAGAACATGAGTTCATGGGGAGTTCTACAAGGTTGATGCATTATTTTTCATTTTATCCTTTTGTCTCATAATTGTTGATAGTTGCAGCCATGTTGTGAGAAGATAATGTTTCCATATTATGCACACTAATATAATTACATGCATCAAGCAATAGTTGTTGATGGAAAGATGTCATATGTCTAGGGGAAGTTTGATATGGCTTTATGTTTTGCATATATGACACTTATGCCATGTATTTTATGGAAAATTGGTGATAGTATGTGAGAATGATCTTACTTTCATTGAAACCCTCACTCTTTTATTTCATTAGAGAGTCATTTTTCACATGAGGAAGAATCATTTATACATGCTTGTGTACTAGGAAGTTGCTGGCCGATTTATGTGAGCTATTTGAAGAAAGTTGTTACATCATTCAGTTAGTTGTAGCGGTTGATATTCCATTGCACGTGTATTCACATGAGTCATATATCTTACATTGCATTATCATCAGGCCATGCATCCTATTTTCATACCATATTGTCATGAGGATATCACATTGCAGACTATCACATATGTTTCCTGATGATGAGAAGAATTGTGTTTGTTTGTGCACATATGAAATCAAGAGAGCATGGATGAAGTTTGTATTGCATATATATCTAGTTTTGTTGATGGCATAACATGTTGTGTCATATGGTAGTTGCTTGATGATTAAACGCATGTTGCTTCTTGATATTCAACTGGAGGTTATAGTGTTGATTGATTCATATGGATGGCCAATAGTCTTTTGCTACTTATTTGTACATATTGATGGATCATTGCTTCTATAGTTCATTTATGAGGCCTTGTGTTGTTGGGGCTTCTAACTTTTGGTGGTGTAGATTGCTAGTTCATGACATGTTCTGGAAAATCTTAGGAGAGAGTTGTGCACATTCTTTTTGGCATGCAGTTATTCATTTTTTATCATGGATCAAAACCTTGTATTGTCACTTCTTATCTTCATAGTGTTGATTGAGTGATCCATGAAATGGACCGTATGTATTGTCATGAGTCAAGATTGCCTTGAGAGAGAGAATCATGAGATTTATTTCATCCTTATATCAGCTGATATATGTTATGTTTTGCAGTGATGTATGGGATTTCATAATTATTTTTTAGCCATGTAACATCATGTATCACTCTTGGGTCATTCGTAGAGTCATATGAGTGATGTTCATGTACATTTGAGGAGTCATATTTCATTTTTGATGAAGCATTGTCACAGTCTCTCATTTTTGTATCCATGTAGTACGATTATGAAGCCAAGTACTTTCATTGCAATATTTATCAGTCATAGTCCTTGGTTATTTTGGAGTAGTCTCCTACTTGCCAAATGGAGGACATTATGTGTTGCTTCTCAAATTGTATTTTTGACGATGGTCATCATATGCTTTGCTGCCATTATTGTTGATTATGATATGTTGCTTCATGGGAGGATGTTGTTGCCATTATCTAAAATATGTTATGGATGTAGTGTAATCTTTCTATATGGTGGTGCTCAATGGTTTTGTTGTTGCTACTGGTGATGTTGATGGAGATATGATTCTCATGTTGTAATTTCCTTCGTAGAGAGTGAGAATGATGTAGTTGGTGTTGTTGAATTGAGTGATGTTTTTGCCATTAATGCTTATGATGTGTTCATGCTCATATTAGATTGATGTTGTTGATGGTTATGCTATGTTGCTGTTGCTGGTTGAGAGTAGTGATCATGGAGTTATTTATTATTATTTTTTTGTTTCTTATCATATGTTGTTGCTACTGAGAGTTGCAATATAATGCTGCTATTTGGGCCTTGATATTGATGTTGCTACTTTAGGGGAGAAAGAGAGAGAGAGACTATTGTTGTTGTTTGGTGTCATGATGTCATGAGGAGTATTGTCTATTGGTGCATTCAAATATAATCTTGTTGATGTATATGATGGTCTCCTACTACCCACACTATGTGGATTATTATGGTTGTTGTTGCTTGTTGAGACACAACTAGTGTACAAGGGGGAGTAGTACTTATTTAGTTATGCTTTCTTGGATGAGCTCAACCCTTTGCCATTAATGTCAAAGGGGGAGTGAATGAGGTGGCTTTGGTTGACCCAGTTGGGGTTGACATCAATGCCAAAGGGGGATATTATTGGCATTGACATTATGATGAGTTGTTTGGTTGGCATTGATGTCAACCTAGTAGCATGGTGTTGTAGGATGCATTGGATTTAGTTGACATAGTTGGGGTTGACATCAATGCCAAAGGGGGATATTGTTGGCATTGGTGTTGCGATGATTTGTTTGGTTGGCATTGATGTCAAGCCAGTAGCATGGTGTTACATGATGCATTGGTGTTGGTTGACATTGATGTCAACCTGGTTGCCTGTGATTATGCACATGCTAGTGAGATAGAGCTTGGATTGTGCATTAGTTGCAGAACTTAGCTTGATGGTTGTATTTGTTAGTGCATGTTGTTGGCTTGTGTGTAATTGCCTGGGCAAGATGTGGATATGCTACACCTAGTTGAAAGTATAGGAGAATGTCAAGAATGTTTATGGTAGTTGGTGTGTCTATGGATGGTTTTCAACTTGTGTGATCAATTACAGGATCTGTCATTGATGGTTGCAGATGTTGGAGTATTTATGGTAAAGTTTGATGGCTTGAGAGTTAGTGCAGTTGATTGATTGCATCCAAGTCAACCAAGTGTGACTTGTGATGATGATGGAGTTTCTATAGTGGATCGATGGAGTGTTGCAGAGGATACCATGGCTTCTTGAGGTCTATCTAATGTTGATCAAGATCTAGAAGAAGTTTGGTCAAGTTCTGTGTTGAGGAAGCATGTTTTTTACTGTCCTCTGCCCCAGTCACATGCCTCCTGAGTCATGGGATCGGTTTTACGCCTATAGTCACATGGAGACATACTTATGGGAGAGACTATAGCTCAAGGAGGATAACTTCACATGTATGATGTGTTGTGGGAGTGACTATGGAATTTTCTCGATTTTTTCTCTGCATTTCTCGTGCTCATTAGGTGTTTAATTGTTGTTCTGACATGTCTTGTTTGAGACTCTTCATGTAAATGTCGGAAAAAGGTAATTATGCTTCTAGATGATGGTTAAAAGAGAATATTCATTAGTAAATGAAGTTAGTGGCTTAATAGAGTCAAGAGGCTTTGAATCAAAGAGCTTTCAGTATATGAACAAATCCCCACTACATGAGTGAAACTAATTGATTTAATCATCTTTAGAAACTACAAATATGTGGAGAAAGGTTGCTCATTTGGTTCGTTCTCTTGAGTGAGAAATGTGTCATAGAGTTTTGGAGAGCTACTGGTGAGGAGTGTTTTATGTTTGAAGCAAAATGTGCATGGAGGTATAGTTGTAGCATAGATAGAAGTATGCAGGGTTGAAGAGTATGTTTATGTTTCAATGATACAATGGCTTTTCTCATGAATTTGTGATTGCATGAGAAAAATTATTGATTGAGTTCATATGGCTATTAAGTATTGCATTATTGAGTTGCTGCAACTATTTTGTTTACAGAAAATGTATTGAGGCCATGTGAGTTGAGGATGAGAGAGAGAGAGTTGTGATTTGAGTTGTATCAGTCATTGATGTCTTGTGTTGATAATTTCGGCTTTGTGCTTTGATGATATTTCTATTGTGATGTTCATGTTGAGCAACTCTAGTGTTCCAGTTTCAAAATGTAAGAAAGGTGAACCACATAGAGAATTGGGGTTGGAGCTCTGATAATACAAGGATTGAGAATGAAATTATTCATAAGTCCAATGGATGTTGGGAAAGGCTTGTAAATCAAATAGGTGTCTGTAGAGTCATGAGTCTAATGGGGGTTGGGCAAGGCTTGTAAATCAGATGGTGTTTGTAGAGTCACGAGTCCAATGGTGGTTTAGCAACGCTTGTTGATCAGATAGGAATCTGTAGAGTCGTGAGATGGATATAATAGTTTGTTTCATATGTTTTCCATATTGTGCTCTCTATGTAATGATTTGATTGACAAATAATAATATATATTGAGTAGCGCAACAACAAAAAGTGTGTTTTTTGCCCCAACGAGGGGTTTTCCACCAAAGATCTTGTGTCCTTATGTGATGTTATGTTTGTGTCTTATTGTGCATGTTTATTTCTTATGATTATGGCTCTCATGTGCTGATCTAGTTGAAGTTTCATGTTTAAGATATAATGCATACTTGTTAAGAAATGAATGGATTAATATATTGAAGAAAGAATGGTAAAATCATGTGATTCTTATCACTACTGATTCACCCCC
>APFE030375216.1:0-14988 GCA_000404065.3 Pinus taeda | reverse complement strand
TGACGTGTAACTTTGTTTTCAAGTTTTGCATTCTAAAAAGACAGTTTTATATAATGAGATTTGGTCTCTTGGCCCTTAGTAGATGTGTAGTTAAAATGGATCTATACTTGTTAATATTACAACCCAATATGAATGAGATGTGATTAAAATATTTCACTTTCATTCTAGAAAATATAAATAAAATAAAATAATTTAGTTGCTTCCTAATAAGAGAGAGATGCAATTAATTCAATTTTTAATATAAAATTGATATGTGGCATTCAAAGTATGTTATTAATAATAAAAATATTCATTGTGGGCCATAAATAAATATTTCATTACTCAAGTTATGTAATATTGATTGGTATTTAAAAATATATTAATATGAAAAACATTTTTATATAAACAATGTGGTCCACAAATAAAATATTTCATTATCCATATCAAGAAAAATATTTCAATGTCAACTATGCATATATGTATAAATTATAGAAAAAAATTCAAAAAATTATGGTTAAAACATTTTAAAATATCTAGAATAATCTCACTATTTTACATTTCAATGTTTTTTCATATATATTTTTGAGTTGAGTCTAAAATCTAACAAAACATTTGAAATTACAAATTTAAGTTGTATAATATTCTAAATACCCAAAACATTATATCTATTTATATATTCAAAATACATAAAATTTAAATATATATCACTAATATAAATCAATAAAAACCACAATCACAATCTATCACTATGATAAGAGATTAAAACTTTTGAACTTGAAATTTTACACTTACAAATAATCTTATATATCAAAAAATCGTGACCCTTTTAATGCTGGATAAATCCATAATTGAATAGATATATACTAATTTTATCACATATGTACACTTTATTTTCATGAAAATATTAAAATCTTCCTTCTCACTTATTACATTACAAGCCTTTTCTTTTTAACTAGATATTGATTGTAATCCTATATAGAATGAAGTGCTATGAATTTCGATCATTTTCCTTTCCTTCGCCATTAATATTATATCAATAAGACACATTACAAAACTAAATCTATATTATGTGTTTTTAGATCAATGGGATGCCACGATTACTCTTGTATATTTACATTTCCGTTTTCGTTACAAGTTAAGCGGATAATAAAGTTGACTTATTTTATACAAATATACAACCAATTTGCATAGTTTTAAAGGCCATGGAATACCCTCCAAAAGGTTATAAGGTTATAGTGTGGAAAGGGACGACCATCATGATCCATGATGATATTATGAACCATGATGGGATGAAACTATGTTTCTTGGGGATTATAAAAACACTAAGGTCTCGGGACATAACTTTACTCACATGGGTCATGCTCAATTTTTGGGAAAATTTTAAAGATTTATATTTATTATTATAAGGTGGGGAATTTTTAATGAATTATTAATTAGGAAAAAAATATTCGGTAATTTTTTTTTAATATTAAAATTTCTAATTAATATTATATATATTTAAAAGAAATTATTTTATTTAATAGAAAAATAATATACTTGAATCATTTTTAGAAAAAGGGGAAAGGAAAATTAGTTAAATGATAAAATGTGTTACTTAAAATTTTCTTGGATAGTGTAAGGTTAAGACACAAAACACACTTAAGGAATTATCAAACTTAAAGCTAGGTTTTATGTCATAGATTTTTTCTTATAAATGAGAGGATATACATAAGGCTAAAGGCCACTATACAAGCCTCCGATTAGGAATATTTTTCCTATGAGCAAAATATTGTGGCTTTTTTTAGGTTTAGGTATGTCGTGAATCGTTTTCAGGGCTTAGGATATGATCTTGAAGTCAAAATTCAAGATCTAAGACCCAATTATTTTCTTTAGGGATCATATGGCTCATACAATGTCTTAAAAACAAAACAACCACTACATAAGAAGTAATTAGCCTATGAGTGATATGTAGTCAAAATTTGAAGGATTTGCATACCACGGATGGCCCTTTTAGCCTAAACTTTGTCCAAGGCAAAAATCTTGGGTTTTAAGCCATATTATTGTCCTTTGATGGTCACTCAATATGTGTGGGGCCCTAACCCATTCCACATTCACTAATAATGAATATGGTTACTATATATATTTTTATTATAGTAAGGATTGTCCCTAGGGCCTATACTTGTGTCCAATATAAAATCCAAGTACCTAGGTCATAGTGCTTTCTATGAGGACTTATTTAATGTGTACATGGCCCTAAGTCATAATACATGTCTCCAATAAGGAATATTTAACTTTGAGTATGATATATTCTTTTCATTTATAATTTTGTAATGATAATGATAGGTATTAGAGCTCATGCCATGATTTAGTGTCCTAATCTATGGCTTTTGGGCCATGGATGGGGTCTAATGCTACCATATAGACCCTACATAGATAATCTCTACCTTTTTTGTGAGACATTGTGGAAATTCCAAGGTTTTCATTGCATGGATGGTTTTCTTGGACAAATCCACAATTTAAAGTAAAAGTCAAGAATTATAGACAATAAATTTGATTATGCTACGAATAGGCCATAGTAGGGCCTCAAGCCATCACATAAGCCTTGTAGGTGGAATACCTAACTTATGAGAAGAATTTGGTAAACAATTCAAGATTTGAAACAACATGAAAGGATCTCAAGTCATGTCATCGTTCAAGGTTAAAAGACTATATTAAAGGCCTATTAATTGCTTGTAGAGCTCATACCACATGTGCAATGCCATGGGTTGCTAAATACATAATGCACATATAATATTTATCATGTGTGAGATATGGTCACAATTTGAAGTAATGGTGCACTAGGGATGGTCATTGTTGTCCATACCATGTTTCAAGGAAAATTTCAAAATATCAAGCTACTCATGGCACTTGGGTAAACCTATAGGGCATCACAAGATCCATCCATACAAAATCTTTTGCCAATAAGAAAAATATTGTGTCTACTTCAAGACTTGCAATATACTAATTGTTTCTCAAAGATGAGGTTATTAGATAGGTCCAAAATTTAAGGTCTAAGCTATAACATTTCAATGGATTTCATGAGCCATATGTCCCATTCAAATAGACTATATAAATGCTACATAGGGATTCATTATATTAGAGGTGCAAACATATTAACATATTGATTTTTTTCATGCAAGTATTTGTTATGAGGGCATAATCCACGATTTGATGCCATGGAACAAGTTCCTAAGTCTTCAAAATTATTTTTTGGGATTATTCACCACATACAAAGCTCCAAACTGCTACATAATTCCTATTAAAATTATGTATGTTTCAAGAGTGAACTATGGGTATAATCAATCCAAATAAATTTATAGGGGAAACAAATAGAATTGTGAGTAAATAGCTATCTCAAGGGTCATAAGCATTTATTCAGTTATGTAATACTATATGAGCCTTCTTTATGACCATTATTAAGTTGACACAAGGTATATAGACCCAAGTTAGATGTATTTCATAATAGTAAGTTAGCCTTCCATGTGTCCATTATTGGGTTAACATATGGTATATCAACTAAAATGAGAGATTTTAGAACTATATAGTCACATCTAATGGGCACGAAGATTTAGGACATGGGAAAATATATGGTTTAATGCTACAAAACAAGGTTTGTGGCCTTTTTAGGATTATCTACCATGTCTAAACCCCTAAGACACTAAATATAATTACGGGCATAATTTAATACTACATTAGCCATCCTTGTGTCCATTATTGAGTGAGCACAAGGTATATCAGCTCAAATTAAAGATTTGAGAACTATATAATCACATTTAATGGGCACCATGATTTAGGACATGGCAAAAATATATGTTTTAAAGCCCCAAAACAAAGTTTGTGGCCTTCAAATTTATTTTTGGAGATTATCTAACATGTCTAAAACCCCAAATCACTATATAGAATTATGGACATAATTATAAATGTATTTGATAATAAATATGTTATTAATAGAAAAATAAATAGTCAAACAAAAATAAAATAAAATTATCATTAAATTAACAATCTCAAGGCTCATAACCCATTCATGAAGTTATATAACACTATATAAGCCCTCCTTCTACCCATTATTGGACAAACAAATACAGTTATATAACACTATATAAGCCCTCCTTCTACCCATTATTGGACAAACAAAAGTATTTGTTAGAGAAACTAAAAATGTTCTTGGACTTCAAAGTATTTATTAGAGAAACTAAAAATGTCTTTGCACTACAAAATCCAAAGAATATTTATTTCTCATTAAAAAAAAATTAATAATATTAGTATAATGGCAAAAAATTATATATACATGTTTAATATGTTTAAATTTGAAAATTGGAAATTTTAAAAGAAAAGAGCTGTTTTAATAATTAAGTCCACTCATATTATATATATGATTTTGATATCTTTGATTTATATATCTTATATATATTTTTGAAAATAAAATAAACAATCCCAAATACACACCTAAAACAGTAAATATTTTTTATAAATTCACGCCATTTATATCCAGAATAATAATATTAACGGTACAAATTCACATCTAAAATAGTATTTTTGAACCTGCTTACAACAATAACGCACTAACCCTAAAAACCCGGAAATCATTTCGCAGGTCTTCTTCCAACGGACCAAACTCCACACAGAACACACAAGGAGCATATAAATTCAGTACATATATCTAACATTAATCGATCCACCACCCTTCTAATAACCCTAGCCTGTCAAGAAAGGGTTTGCTCTGTGCCCATTCTGAAGGGCAAGCTCTATCTGCTATGCAATGCTCTCTCCCATTCTATCTCTCCATGATAATTAGTGAATGAATCCTTTATGTTCACATCGAATGCCCTCTCCCATTCTTTCACTGCTTGATTGCTTTCATAACTAGCCTCCTGGCTAGTGTTTTCAGAACCAAAATTGATCAATGGCCTCTCTTCCTCCACTGCATCCTGCGAAGTCTCCTTCGGAGCTGTTGCTTTCTTTGTAATATGTTCTTTCTCCACTGCATCCTGCGAAGTCTCCTTCGCAGCTGTTTCTTTCTTAGTAATATGTTCTTCCTCTAAGCCATTACAGTGATGCCTGTATTTTTGAATGCGATCCTCCATTTCACTGAGGAATCTCTTCTTTGAGAGATAGTCACCATGGCCATCTGTTAGACCTACTCTAGTGCATGCATTACAAAACTCCGAGAGTTTATCGTACTGCTGCAAAATTTGGTCGTAAATATAAACGAAGTATAAAGCTTGATCACCAGAAAAGTCAGAGAAGGAATAATCCAGCAACTTGCGTACACAATCATTAATGGCTGTGCAGATTTTTGGACAATCTTCCACAAGTAAATCCAGAGCGTAGTGAACGAGACAGTTCACTGCGACGGGGCCCTCCTCAGAAGGACTGCAGTCTAAGAGGCAACCCAGAAGTAGATGCAGGGATCGAAAATCTTGCAAAAGCTGAGGAATTTCAAAATTCTGATATGGTGGAAGGGTCACGTAGTAAATCTTGGTGTTGCACTGCACTCTCTGAACCAAAAAAGAGGCATACTTGCGAACCCAAAGAGAGAATTGGAGGGCCAATGGGGTGGAAGAATCCTTAAAACTTTGGGACACCCGCACGAGTGGAGTTTTATCAGAGGATTTCTGCTTTTCTTGATCTTCTTGGTCGAAAAGGCAGGGAAGAACATCCCTGGTCAGTCGATGAACGAGTGCCAACGTCTTGACAGCGACCATCCAATTTTTTGTTCGGCTTAACCGATCTTCAACAACTTGTTTTATATAAAGTCTCAGCCTTTGCTGTTCCATTGCAGCGACCAAAATGAGGAGGTGTTTTTCCTTCGGGGGCTTACCATTGTGGCGAGCAACTTTAATGAATGCAACCTCTATGTCTGCAAGTCTGGTATTGATAACTGGAGTCGTATTGACATGTCCGACATAGCTCATGATGGCAAATCCAACAGAAACGGCGTCCTTCAGCGCTCCCACTACTTTTCTTGACCATGATTCCATCCACGCCATTTTGAACAATGAAAACAGATTTCTCCTCACAAAATTTAATAGGCTTCCTAGAAATATCCTTTGGCGACTTTAACTCTATGGTACTCTTCATCACTTCCATCAGATATTGGTTTTTTTTAGAGCTGACATGGTTTATTGTTAATAATACAATTATGTAGGGAAATGATATAAAAATATTTCATTTTCGTTTTTGGAGTTATAAATAAAATATTTCCATGTTTATTTAAATAATTAATTTTATGTAATTTTATAAAGATAAAAATTAAAAATTTGAAAAAAAATATATTTTTTTTTATAAAATATTTCAAATATAAAACTCAAATATTAAATATGAATTTTATAGAAGGAAAGAAAAAAGTTATAAATAGATTACAATGTGGAGGTGAGCTCTAATATACAGTTTGAGTGGGCCTAATATACAGGTTGAGTGGGCTTAATGGTTAAGAGCATGTCTTTCCTCCTAAGAGGTCACAGGTTCAAAACAATACTCAAAAGGTGAAAACAATTAAAAGTAAAATAATTTAGTTACTTTAATAAGAGAGTAACAAATTTTAATATAAAATAATAATAATTAATAATAATAAATTATTTAAAAATACAATTATATATATATCATGGATTTGATGTGTAACTTTTTTTTCAAGTTTTGCATTCTAAAAAGACATTTTTATATAATGAGATTTGATCTCTTGGCCCTAAGTAGATCTGTAGTTAAAATGGATCTATACTTGTTCATATTACAACCCAATATGAATGAGATGTGATTAAAATATTTCACTTTCATTCTAGAAAATATAAATAAAATAAAATAATTTAGTTGCTTCCTAATAAGAGAGATATGTAATTAATTCAATTTTTAATATAAAATTGATATTTGACATTCAAAGTATGTTATTAGTAATAAAAATATTCAATGTGGGCCATAAACAAAATATTCCATTAATCAAAGCTATGTAATATTTATTGGTATTTAAAAATATATTAATATGAAAAACATTTTTATATGAACAATGTGGTCCACAAATAAAATATTTTATTATCCATATCAAGAGAAATATTTCAATGTCAACTATGCATATATGTATAAAATATGTAAAAAAGTTCAAAAAATTATGGTTAAAACATTTTAAAATATCTAAAGTAATCTCACTATTTTACATTTCAGTGTTTTTTTAGATATATTTTTTGGTTGAATCTAAAATCTAATAAAACATATGAAATTACAAATTTAAGTTGTATAATATCTAAGTGCCCAAAAACATTATATCTATTTATATATTTAAAAATACAATAAAATTTAAATATATATCACGATATAAATCAATAACAACTACAACCACAATTTATCACTGCAATAAAAGAGATTAAAACTTTTGAACTTCAAATTTTACACTTACAAATAATTTTATATATAAAAAAACGTGACCCTTTTAATACTTGATAAATCCATAATTGAATAGATATATACTAATTTTATCACATATGTGCACTTTATTTTCATGAAAATATTAAAATCTTCCTTCTCACTTATTACATTCCAAGCCTTTTCTTTTTAACTAGATATTGATTGTAATCCTAAATTGAATGAAGTGATATGATTTTCGATTATTTTCCTTTCCTTTGCCATTAATATTATATCAATACGACACATTATAAAACTAAGTCTATGTTATGTTTTTTCAGGTCAATGGGATGCCACGATTACTCGTATATTTCCATTTCCGTTTTCGTTACAGGTTAAGCGATAATAAACTAGTTGACTTATTTTATAAAAATATACAACCAATTTGCATAGTTTTAAAGGCCATGGACGACCATCATGATCCTTGATGATATTATGAACCATGATGGGATGAAACTATGCTTCTTGGGGATTATAAAAACACTAAGGTCTTGGGACATAACATTTACTCACATGGGTCATGCACAATTTTTGGGAAAATTTAAGGATTTATATTTATATTACAAGTGGGAAATTTTAATGAATTATTATTTTTTTTTTTAAATATTGTGTAATTTTTTTTTTTAAATATTAAAATTCTCATTTAATATTAAAATTCTAATAATAATTATATATATTTAAAGGAAATTATTTTATTTAAATAGAAAAATAATATAGTTGAATATTTTTAGAAAAAGGGGAAGGAAAATTAGCTAAATGATAAAATGCGTCATTTAAAATTTTCTTTGATAGTGTAAGGTTAAGACACAAAACGCATTTAAGAAATCATCAAACTTAAAGCTAGTTTTTATGTCATAAATTATTTCTCACAAATGAGAGGATATACATAAGGTTAAAGGCCACTATACAAGCCTTGGATTAGGAATATTTTTCCTATGAGCAAAATATTGTGGCTCTTTTTAGGTTTAGGTATGTCGTGAATGGTTTTCAGGGCTTAGGGTATGATCTTGAGGTCAAAATTCAAGGTCTAAGACCCAATTATTTTCTTTAGGGATCATATGTGTCATGCCCCGAGGCCAGCGGTAATCTTTCAACCGCGCTTGGTGAGGTATAGCACCACCAAACACGTTCTTTTCACCAATACTTATGTTCGTGGACTACGCCTAACCACATATCCTACTTAGTTTGTGTTTCGCAACCAAGTATTATCAATGTTTCTTTTATACCAATGAACACCCATACACATTCATTATCATCAGCAATTATAAATGAAGAACACAATTGCACAGTATTAAGGAAGGGGCAACTCCCTGAATAATGAGTCTGCCCAAATAATATATTATACAGTCTTTCAATATTACAATGCTTTACAAGTATACTTGGAAACCCCAAGTTTCATACTTAGCCAATTTTACATCATCATCACAACTCCGTGTGATAGCCAAGATTTCCTTGCCCAAGGCGGGTGGGCGCGCCCTCACACGAGCTGCCTTCCGCACTTCACAACCGAACCTTGTCTTCGTGCACGATGGGTGGTTGACTCCACCAAGTCACCAAGACACCCCCTTCGCACAACCGGCTTCACTTCGTATCACCATGCACAACTTCCGCATTTGCCTCTGCACGATGGGTGGGTGCTCACCCGAGCTGCCCAAGAACCCGTGCACAACCACCCAACTGCACAACCGCACAAACCGGGCGTTCACGCCTTCACCCATGTGCCTTCGCACAACCGGGTGCCCAAGCCTTCACCTGTGCACGCCTTACACAACCGGGCGCCCACGCCTCACCCGTGCACGCCTTCTCTTCGACCGACGGGCACTCCTCGCCCTACACCATCGTTCACCCGATACCTCCGTGTGTTTAACCCATGCAACCTTGCCCAAGACTTGGGTGCATCCAACTACACACTAAACCTGCACCTCGTATCTTCTTAAACTGTGCCTTACTTCTTGTTTGAAGGTCGAAGATGTGATGTCCAAATGCCATCCACGCTATGTTTACTTATACAAGTGGAAGGGAGAGTTGAGCTGCCCAAGCCGACTCGTCCTCCACATGGCTACACACCCCTTCACTTCGCAAATGCCTCTAAAACATAGGTCGGCCTTGCTCCATGTATGGATCGGCCATGGGTAATCAATCCATGCTCCCACGCCTATATAACACTTCGCTCTATCCTTATTGTGCTCGCATTTTTACTTGACTCCTCGCACATCGGTCATAGAGTTGTTCGTTCAAGTTTCCCAATCGTTCGTTCATCGTTGAATGTGGTCGCACTTCAGGCGGAACTGCAGGTCCTTACAATATGGCTCATATAATGTCTTAACAACAAAACAACCACTACATAAGAAGTAATTAGCCTATGAGTGATATGTAGTCAAAATTTGAAGGACTTGCATACTATGGATGGCCCTTTTAGCCTAAACTTTGTCCAAGGAAAAAATCTTGGGTTTTAAGCCATATTATTGTCCTTTGATGGTCACTCAATATGTACGGGGCCCTAACCCATTCCACATTCACTAATAAGGAATATGATCACTATATATATTTTTATTATAGTAAGGATTGTCCCTAGGGCCTATACTTATGTCCAATATAAAATCCAAGTACCTAGGTCATAGTGCTTTCTATGAGGACTTATTTAATGTGTACGTGGCCCTAAGTCATAATACATGTCTCCCATAAGGAATATTTAACTTTGAGTATGATATATTCTTTCCATTTATAATTTTGTAATGATAATGATAGGTATTAGAGCTCATGCCATGATTTAGTGTCCAAATCTATGGCTTTTGGGCCATGCATGGGGTCTAATGCTACCATATAGGCCCTACATAGATAATCTCTACTTTTTTTATGAGACATTATGGAAATTCCAAGGTTTTCATTGCATGGATGGTTCTCTTGGACAAATCCACAATTTAAAGTAAAAGTCAAGAATTATAGACAATAAATTTGATTATGCTACTAATAGGCCATAGTAGGGCCTAAATCCATCACATAAGCCTTGCAGGTGGAATACCTAACTTATGAAAAGAATGTGGTAAACAATTCAAGATTTGAAACACCATGAATGGATCTCAAGTCATGTCATCATTCAAGGTTAAAAGACTATATTAAAAGCCTATTAATTGCTTGTAGAGCTCATACCACATGTATAATGCCATGGGCTGCTAAATACATAATGCACATATAATATTTATCGTGCGTGAGATATGGTCACAATTTGAAGTAATGGTGCATTAGGGATGGTCATTGTTGTCCATACCATGTTTCAAGGAAAATTTCAAAATATCAAGCTACTCATGGCACTTGTGTAAACCTATAGGGCATCACAAGATCCATCCATACAAAATATTTTGCCTATAAGAAAAATATTGTGTCTACTTCAAGACTTGCAATACACTAATTGTTTCTCAAAGATTAGGTTATTAGATAGGTCCTGTTAGAGTTGGCTTGGTCAAGTCCTCCGTCAGGGATCAAAACTCTTTATGCATTTCATGATTAGGTGTCCCGCTCCTCTCTTCCAGTTGCATTTCGCTAGGGGCATGCCATGACCTGACAGAGAAAGTCATGCTAGTCAGTTTCCCTCATGTCTGGCCCATTGTTGGTTCAGGTCTCGGTCCAAAATCAATGAAATTCATGAGAGTCAAGGTCTGCTCCTATTTCAGGACAAAGTCATTTTTGGTTTGAGTCTAGAAATTCATCAATTTGGTCTTTGAAAAAACATGACCAGAAACCAGCCATGCAGGCCAGAGGGAGATCTCATACACCTACAGTGCAGAAAGCTTCATCATCACCGCAAGAGACATCGACTCTTCTTCAAAACTCTGTTTTGAAGAAAAGTCAAACAAGGTCAACCATGACAAAATTTTCCAAAAAAATTGATAGTTGACATTTTCAGATGCAGTCAAGGATTTCAAAGCCGGATGCCCCATCACACTGTCCCTGCAAAGATGTGCCAAAGGTTTCTTCATCTGAGCCAAAATTTCAAGAAAAAAGCGAAAATCAGTGTGTTTAAAGGTCAATGAAAAAGTGTAGAACACAAACATTAGAAAAGGGGTTTTTAAAGAGGAAAAAATAAAACCAGTTTCTCTCAAGCCTATAAATACATATTGTGGCCCAAAGCAAAGCCATTGTGCCATTGGAGACTTGGAAAGACATTACAGAAGGTGGGAGAGTGAGATTGGTGAGAGATTAAGTGAGTTGGGAGGTGACTTTGGAAGCGCGGCGCACACAGGCAGGAGCGTGGCGCACTCACCACGCGCGACGCATACACATCTAGCCCGTCGTTGAACGAATACACAGGCACAACGCATATAAGGCGCGCGACGCACTGGGAAGAGTGTGCGGCGCACACAGTCCAACAGCTAAAAAACAAAGCAAAACCATTTCAAATCTTTGTGAAGCCCATCAAATCAAGAGGTAGGCTTTATGACACCTCTTGTACATAAATTTTGTCAATGATATGGTTTTTATAAGATGTTTAAATGGTACCCAAAAGCACAAGGCCATCCATGGAAAAGATCACCAAGAAAAACGATAAATGGGTTGCAAAATTGTGATGATGCCTCCAAGGTTCTGCTCCCCTCCCCTTGTCCCCTCACCCCTCTTCATTCTCACCTCCCATCCATCATGTTTCCTAAGAAAATCACCCTAAATTCACCACTAAAACCCCCTCCCTTATTTTCCAAAGCAAGCTAGGCGACTTTTACAGTGCGTGGCGCACTCAGGACGCGCGGTGCACTGGGAGCCCGACTACAGTGCAAAATTGCCACTGGCGCAGCGCATACCTGGCACGCGGTGCACTGGGCAGAGTGCATGGCGCACAGACCTATAAGCCCAAAATGCACCAAATTGCCCCAAAAAAAATTTGTGAATGACCCTCAAGGTTGGAGAGGTAGACCAACTACCTTCAGCATTGGTGTTTAAACTTGAAGGGGAATGTTATTATGACAACCATGAAATCAAATGCAAAAGTGTTAAAAGTAAAACAAAGATGATATAAAGAAGGTCAAGAAAGCTATGGTTTTGCTATAGTGACTTTATTGCTAAAGCATGCTCCTACCCTACCTCTATCAGCTAATTCCCCTGTACCAGTTTCCCCTAATAATCACCCTAGCTCCACTGTAATCATATCCATATGTCCCCTCTATTCCTATGGCTCAAAACATCCAAACCATACTCCATAAACACCATACTCAAACACTCACAAATCCCTGATAAATTTCTCCTTTTAAACCCCTATTCCTCTTTTCATCATTCCCCTCCTAAACTCCCCTGTTTTATTGTCCCCTTGGTGACAGATTTGTAGAGCATATATCAGTTCAGTGGTTTCAGAAGTCAGCAAAGAAATTCAGGGTACAAACAACAACAATGGCATCAAAGACTTCAACAGATTATGAAGGGGAAACCCACAGTGATATAGCTTGAGGGGAACAGGCTCCCCGGAGACCTTGGAGTGGCAGACATGTCAGGGATGAACCAAACACCCTCACTGAGTTGCAGGCATGTCCTCTCACTATGTCTTGTTTCCAGCACTTGGCATGTTTCGAATTTCGTCAGAGGGTGGCAAATGTTAGAATTCTTCATGAGTTGGCCTGCCTCTTTGCACTTCACCTGCATGGAGGACAATCTATCTTGGCAGGGGTCACTTTCACATTGACACCCAAAACCATATTAGTGGCAACAGGCATAGCGAATGTTGGAGAGCAGTGGCACAAGAAGATGAAGGTGGAGAGGGAACTTTATGAGCCTTACATAAAGGCCAGTTGTTTGAGTCAGCTCACGAGAGTTTTCCCATTCATATTTCTGAGAGATGATTATGTTCCGCTCATGATATTGATCACGAAATACTTCAGTTGTGAGTGGAGGTTTTCTTGCATTTATGCCTATCACATCAGGTTACTCATGCACTTCACCAAGGTGCGTATGATGAACCTCCCATTTTTCATTTGCGGAAACATAGAGAGGATGAGAAAGTTCATGCAGCACAAGACCCTTCAGCAGCAACTCAATAGTGTATATCACTTTACTCTCATCCAGATTTTGGTGGATCATCAGTTGGGATTGGAGGGCATTACTTGGGAGGACTTCATCTCCCGTGACTTCTTCAGCACTCCACAGGTAGTATCAGAGGCAAAACATGAGATAGGTGGTCCTTCTCATTAGCATGAGCGCCATGAGACCACTGTGGTGCCATTTTCCGTCACATATCAGAGAGGCTATCCGAAAGGCACCAGGCCTTTGTTTGCAGCAGCAAAGCGAGTGTTATCTCCACCCGAGGTGGAAGGGGCCTCGCTTCTGTCATCGACTACACAGTTATTGGACAAGGGCAAGGAGCCCGTGCATGATGAGGGACCATCAGGTGCACAGGAGACCGGTGTCATCCTCATTCCAGATGAAGGGACAGAGGCAGAAAATGCCAAACTTAGGATGACCATTCAGGAGCAGGACACGAAGATCAAAGACTTGATACTAAATTTCGAGAGGGATAGATGGGTCATCAACTATCTGGAGCAGAGGAACAAATAGCTAGAAGACCAACATGTGATCATGGAGCTACAAAACATCCGTGAGGATTGCCTAACTGCCCAACAGAGGAGGATTGAATTCACTTCATTAGAGCAACAGGTTATGGATGATCGTGAGTTTGTTCTTGAAAGAGTCAACATGCACCTGGACAAAATGTTGAACAAGGCCGACAAATACAACACACTGCTGAGACACATGGCTCATCATTACAAGGCACGAAACTTGAGTTTGAGAACCCGAATAAGGAGTTTGAAAGCAAAACTGAGGAAAGCCACAAAAAGGGCAAAAAGGGCAAAAGAGCAATATAGGCTCATGATCTTGGTTGAGGCCTCCTTGACTCAGCAAAGCACCCCATAGAGAAATTCCAGCCTGAATCTCAAAACATTTGGGCAAATTTTGGTCACAGGGATATTTTTTGGGTGAAAAACAGGGATTTTCTCCCTATGCGCCACGCAGGGTGCGCAGCGCTAAAGTTCTAGCACTCCAAACGAGAAAAAGTTTGTATTTTTGAATTCAACATCAAAAATTACATCTACTGGTGTCCGAGCTAGAAATTTTGATAAGTTTTGGGTCACCTAAAGGTCAAAAAATGCCCAAAAATGGCCTTTCTGCCACTTTTTGGACACACAGAAAGCAGTCTTGGGAAAATGAAGACTTGGAGCGGAAAATGAGCTTCAAATTCAGAAATTCTAGTGGGGTTAGAAAGTAGACATGGAAAGCTTTCCAACAAGCCCACCTGGACACATTTCAGATACCTGGAAGTGCCCCAAAATAGGTCCCAAAGTAGCACGGCACACAGAGGAAAAATTGCCAATTTGCTTCCGTTTCGCGAAATTTCGGTTCGCGACTTCTCCAAATGGGCCCGATCATATACATTTCGTTTTTTTGGCACCAAAGGTGGCATTTAAAGAGTTTTCTCTCCAGATGGGCATCTATCCAAGTGGCAAAGGAATGCAAAGGGTCACCCCAGCCAAATGTCATGCTTGTGAGTGCTGCACCTGTAGCTGATGGTTGGCTCTCCATCTCCATTTTGTAATGATTCGAGTAACTCCCCAACCCTTGGGC
>APFE030375210.1:139946-157155 GCA_000404065.3 Pinus taeda | reverse complement strand
AAAAACTAGCCTGTTCATTATGGGGAGACAGGCTTTTATAGGTAAAGGGAGAGGAGATATGCATTGTATGTGGACACATTCTGAGTTTTGGTAATGTCTCATAATAGCCATTGCCTTGGATAGAAAAGTCGAAACCCGAATGCTTTTATGGGCTTTTTCCTTCAAGGAACTGAGTGAGTCACAAGGGGAAAAAGCATTCTAGCATGCGCTGGCCAAAAATCATGCCCAAATTGTGTGGCGCGGGCAGTGCTCTGGGATAGAGCGCTTATGGGCGCACCCTCTTTGTAAGGACCGACCATTGGAGCGGGGTAATATACTGTGTACCCGCGCTAATGGGAAAAAGGCATTTTCCAAGGCTAATCTTCAGAGGGTGTCTTCAGGGTTATTGAACTTCATACTCAGGAGGCCTCAATGCAAGTTTTTTCAAGTTATGTCACTGGTCACAGGTCCGTAAATGTGTCCTCCAATGTGTGACAGTGGGGGTGCGACAAGGACGGTGGCCAACGGTGACAAATTACTACGTAACACTCATCATGGCTAAGTATACTTAACCATGGACAACCATGGTCAAAACATGGTCAACTGTTTTCACCGATGTTCAATATGGTGAAGCATACTCAACTATAATCAATCATAGTCAACATAATGAACCATGCTCAACCACAGTCAACATAATGAGCCATGCTCAACCATGGTCAACATGGACTAACACGGTCTCTAATGATAAATGAAGGTCAAAATCATGGTCAACTATTTTCACCCATGTTCAACATGGTGAAGCATAGTCAACTATAATCAATCATAGTCAACATAATGAACCATGCTCAACCATAGTCAACATAATGAGCCATGCTCAACCATGGTCAACATGGACTAACATGGTCTCTAATGATAAATGAAGATCAAACATAGTAAATCCAAGGTCAACCATGGTTTGTATGGTCAAACATTATCAAGCATGGTTAATAATGGATAACTATGATCAACCACAATCAACCATAATTAATCATGGTCATCTATAATTAAATAATTACAACCATAACTTGACCATATTTAACCATAGTAAACTTGGGCAAACCATGAAAGTGGTCAAACCATGGTCAACCATCATCAATATGGACAACCATGGTCAACATGGCTAACCATGGACAATCACAATTAACCATAAGCAACATTGTGAACTATGATCAACCATTTTCATTTTATAATCTATCATAAACAACTTTAGTTTAACTTGAACAACCATGGACGCCCATAGTCAACTATTTGTTAACCATAATCCACTTTTCTCAACCATAATTTTACCATATTTAATCATAGTCAACCATAGTTTGCTAATCCTCCCCATGTATGTCAATCATCAAATAGCACAACCAAATTAATTAAGTGGTTGAAATATGTTGATTAATGTCATTTTCCTTTCCATCTTTTAAAACTAATGGTGTTGGCATATGAAAGGTGGAAAACAATGTTGATCAATGTATTTTGTACCACTTTCTTAATGTGGTTGTGAAAATTCTTCTTAATTCTATTTTAGCTAAGTTGTTAAAACTATAATATCATTGACATAATTCCTCTAGATGTAATAATTTAAGTTTTTGTCAAATGGTGAAAACATCCCCTCTTTTCACCATTAAATCCATCTCCTTTGGGTGTTTTACATGAAATTTTTAAAATTGCTATTTTAAATAATATATTGATGTAATTTCATTTTAGATTTAAATTTATTTTATATAAAGATGAATTACATATCTTAAAGTGTAACAAAAAAAATACTTATCTAATAATTACTTCCTTGTCAATGTATAAAGTATAAAATAAAAATAAATAAAAATTATTGCATCGAGAGGTATTCTCCAACCCAGTATGGTAGAAATGTTGTAATGTATTGTCCTATTAAACATTTTTACTCGATCAAATTATATAACAATAAAAATAAATAAAATAAACTAAAAAACATAAAATTAATAATTATAATCATAATTAATAATTAAACAACCTAGATCCATCTTAACTACTATCTACCAAACACTGAGAGGGATCAAATCTCTTGTGACACAAACCTCTTTTAGAGTGAAAAGAGATTTGGTGCCTCTCGACATTTGGTAGAATGAATAAATGAATGATATATTAACGTCCACGAGACTAAAATAGTCTATGGTGATAGAGTCCTATGTTGTAGTAATCAAAGTTAGGTTTAGTCTTTTTCATCATTTTGGTCAATTTGTAAAAGTGTTGCTATGGTCTCATAGATATCAAGTCCTTAGTTTTTGTGAAGAGTGTGAGATTGAGTCTTTAGTGTCAAGTTATGATAGGATATATTAAATTTTTTGAGTGGTGAAAGAAAATCAAAGCAAGAGAAGAAAGATACAGAGTTGGATGAGGGACAACAAACTTTCAATAGGCTAAGGAGGCATTGCAAGAAATGTAGAAGAAAAGAAGAGGAATGCTAGATCTATTACCTCAAGTAGCTAAAGTTTAATTTTTGAAAGGTAATCAAGATAATTTTGCTTTCTTCCATTTTTGTCCAAGTGCACCTGTTTATATAAGTCATATCCTCTAATTTTTTGGAACCTTTTGCAAAGAAGATAAGTTACACAGTAACGCAACAAATTTGTTTTGCTAATGTCAAAGGCATTGAGATTTGGTAGAAGATCAGAGTTTGGGCACTCCTTATTATGTATGGAGGTTCAAAGGAGATACTTGAGATTGTCAATATTATCCATCAACCATCTTTCCGAGTCAGAGACTTCAACTCCTGGTCAAACCCATGCAAGTGAAGTTTTGTTGCACTCAGTCGCTGCGTTTGTTTTCTGTAGGTGATGATTTTCAACAATGGAGGTTTGTAGTTTGAACATATGCCTTCTAACAAGTGTATGATGTTTTAGGGGTTGTCTTCCACATGTCTGACACATTCAAAAATCGAGGAGATGATCAAAATTACGAGAATGGTGAATCTGTCACCCTTTTGCTGCACTTTTTCTAAAGGAGGAAGTAACACAACAAATTTGATGCGTTTCTACACAGTCAATAGTTTAACCTTTCAATCTAACACCGGACCTCTTGAAGTCAATTTATATGGTTATGACAAGTGTCCTTAAGTTTCTTGGAGATTTGAGCCTCATCCTTATGAAGGCATTTAATGTATTTTGTTAATGATTCCTTTAATCAAACAATTTCCTAATTTGTAGAAGGTGGTTCTATATTCGCTACTACAAGCAGTAAACTAAGTCTTTTTGGGGAATTTGGTTCCTAAAGGGAGGAGCTAATATTTTGATGTATATATGATGTAATTCTGATTGAGAAAGGGGTGATTTGGCATGTGATTGAGAGAATATATTGTGCATTGTGCAGTTCTATTTAAAAAAAAAATCAATGAATGATGAAGGTTGAAGTCTACTTTTTCATGGATTCCTGTGTCAATCATTTATGGTGATTTTTATCTCTCGTTTCTGTTTTCTACCTTTTTTTATGGTCGTGCTTAAATTTAATGGCTTTAGTGTTTATTTAAAGAAATTTATTTCAGAATTCACTTTCAAGTGCTCTGTTATGAGTTACTCACCATTTTACCGTTTTTTCCTCCACCAAAATATCTAAAATTCCTCCTAAGCTATATGCTTTAGATATTATCACTTTCATTATTCCTCTACTCACCTCTCTACAATGAAATTTGTCAAAGACACTATAAAGGATTGCTTACATTGCCCCTGTATAAGGATTCTTCATTTTTCCATCATAGCACTGAAAATATTTAGCTTCATTTGACTCCATGCCAAATGGATTTTCCCTCTCCCCTACCATCAAACTATTAAAATTATTATATCTTGATCTATAGACCTAGCCTAAGATCCATAAGATTTCACAAGGGAGAGTCCTCTTTGGGTTTAGAAGGGCTAGCTTCCACCCCAAAAGATTGGTTTGTGGTTAATTTTGGGTTCCTTTCCTCAACTTGGAGGAATTATGAAGTGCTAACATAGTGTCGTTGTTGCAGTGGAGTGAAAGGTTCCATTTTCCTCGGGAAATATCCATCAAGTTTCAGATATGATTATTGATGGTGAACAGTGATTAGACACAAGAAGGTTGTGCATTATTCACTGGGAAACTCTATTGTCAACAAGATCTAGAATTCAACTATCAACGTTCCATTGGTGACTCTACTGGCTCAAGATGAGTTCTAAATCCGCAAGGTATGTTCCTTTCAATCGTATGCATATTCCAAGTTTTCCAAATCGGATGCCTCATGTATATCGGAAAACTTATTTCCCAAGATTCAGAGATCATAAAGGAGATGATGCTGCTCTTCATTTGGTCAAGTTCCACATATGTATGTAGATTTAAGGTTGAATTTCATGAGGACTATTTGATGATGTTTATGGAAACTTTAGAAGAAGATGCATGATATTGGTATGAAGGATTACCAACTGCTAGTATATATTCCTTATAGATTTTTCACACAATATTCTTTGAACATTTTAAGGGATCCTATCCATCATTGTTGTTGGTTCAAGATTGTTGTCATCATTTTTAAAGTTTTATTAAACATCTAGAAAGTGTTTATGATGATGAAGAGTTCATGGACAAAGAGATACTAGAGGCTTTAAATGATTACCTTTTTCAACATCATGAACATAAATTAGAGGTCAATTGTCACACTCAGGATGATTTCCAACAGAGTATAATTTTTCCCTTAACTAAACTAATAAGCATCTTAATGTATACATTCATGTTCCTTCTCCTGATATTGAAGAAGAGATGCAACAAGTTTGTTAGAATTGATGTCATCAAGATAGAGATCAAGACACTCAATCAAATTGTTCTTCATACCATCTATTTTCCGAATCTTTGCTTCAAGAAGAAACTTGCCAAAATCAGATCTCTAAAGTTGCATGCATAAGTGAATTAATGTGTAACATAAATTTTCTAGAAGGCAACGGGCCCGTACTTGAAAATTATGAACTAGAATCGCTGAAAAATATTCAAAAGGAGGTTGTTGTATTAAATCTTTTTGAAGACGAAAGTGCTATTTAGGAATACACACCTTTTGAAATTATAAATTCAAAAACTCTTGAAAATCAAGATGACATGATTTTTGAGCCACATAAAGGATCAATTTTTGACATTCTTGTTATAGATGAGGTAGTTGCTGCATCTTAATATTTTCAAGAATATTCAAAGTCCTTTTTTGTGTATGATGAGAATAATTCTATCAAACAAATTGTTGATATTTCATTTGAGAATGATCTTAAAACTGACTACATAGAACATGGACAATTAGCAATTATGGATGGAGCTTCCATTTTTCCTTGCATTCATCAACAAGAAGGACATATTCATGATTTTTGGGATTCTTTTGCATTTCTGTTGCAAAAATTAGAAAATGAGGAATATGCAATATTCTTGGAATTAGTCAATGGATTTAGCTTCTCAAAATGGAGAAATTTTGAATTTGGGTTCAGATTTCATGTTGTTTGGTCATGTCTCAGATTTTTCTTTTTGTTTGAGCAAAATGAAAGGATAAAGCAACCAAGTAATTATTGGATTGATTGGCTACATTAGAAGGAGATATTCACATAATTTTGCAGCTATCCTCAGTAGATTATAAGAGAGTATGGTGTGCAATAAGCTTGTTGGGAAAACATCCTTTAAGTTTGGGTTTGCAACATTGTTTTAGTAGTTTGGTTTCAGTTTTTGAATTGCAATAATAGTCATTATCAACAGTTCTTAGTTTGGAATTCAGTATGGCACTTCTTCAGTATTGAACGTCAGCTTTTAGTAGTGCACACTTTTTATTTTAAGTGGGTTTGGTCATAGGTAAGTTTGCAGGTTGCAAGTGGTAGTAGCCTAATGAATCAGGTTACTAATCTACAATGTCCTTTGGCACCTCACAGGGAGGATTTCATCCCCATTGGAACCAATGTTAAAGTACTATGCTATAGAAATCAAAGTTAGGTTTAGCATTTTCGTCATTTTGGTCAATTTGTAAAAGTGTTGCTATGACCTCATAGAGATCAAGTCCTTAGTTTTTATGAAGAGTGTGAGATCGAGTCTTTAGTGTCAATTTAGGACGGGATATATTTAATTTTTTGAGTGGTGAAAGAAAATTCAAAGAAAGAGAATAAAAATATGGAGTTTGATGAGGGACAACAAAATTTTAATAGGCTAATGAAGCATTACAGGAAATGCAGAAGAAAAGAAGACGAACGTTGGACCTGTTAGCTCAGGCAACTAAGGTATGATTTTTGATAGCTAATCAAGATAATTTTTCTTTTTTCCTTTTTTCTCCAAGTGCACCAGTTTATATCATTCATATCCTCTTATTTCTTGGAACCTTTTGCAAAGAAGATAAGTTACACAACAACGCAACAAATTTGTTGCGCTATTTTCAAAGACATTGAGATTTGGTAGAAGATCAGAGTTTGGCACTCCTTCTTATGTATGGAGGTTCAAAGAATACATTTGAGAATTTCAACATCATCCACTAACCATCTAGCTCTGTCAGAGACTTCAACTCCTGGTCAAACCCATACAAGTGATTTTTTTTTTTTTTTTTGTGAACTGCGGCATTTCTATTATCTACAAACATTTATAAAAGTAAAAAACTTAGGATCCTCAATCTGCCCCGTGGGGAAACCAGATCTGTTGGCTCCTATACTTCCAATAGTCAGTAAAGTTATCAAACTGGATATTGTCAAACTGTAAAGATACAAAAATACCTCTTCCCCCAAATTTACCCCAAAAAACTAGATTTTTCTCAGTCCTACTTGACCAACCCCATGAGCTACTGCCGCTATGGCATACCAGATAGTGTTCCAAAAAAATAGAGTATTGACTTTCGAAAAAGAAAAATAAATGAAGAACAGGACTTTCAATTCGCTGCATTTCCTCGGTCGATTTTGTTGCTGACGCTGTCTTTCCTCAGCTCCGTCAACATTTCTTTAATTTCCTTGAGGTGCTCATTCTGCTGCCTCACCAGCTCCTCCACATTTGCAGCTTCCTTTTTTGCAGCCGCTGTTTCTTGCGCCATCTCCAACATCTCGGTCGCGACCTACTCCATGGCCTTGGCCAGGAGGTGTTTCAGAACCCAGTATGTATGTAGAGCGCGGCGATACAAAGTGATTCTGCCTCGCGTGTGGCCAGGGTCCTGCAGCTGCGAGGACCATTCATCCATTTCCAGGTTAGAGGGTTCCTCTAACACCCTCTCCTCCATGGCGTCGATGATGTTCCTTATATTTTCATTGGTTTCCAAATTATAGGCTTGTTCAGCTTCGTGCAGTGCCCTACTGATCGACCTATTCCCTCTTTTTCGCCTTTTCTGCGTTCTGTTACCCTCTGCATTATTGGTGGATTGACGGGGGTGCCCTCTTCCTCTCTACTCCTGCTGCTTTCATCCTCCTCCCTCTCTAACTTGTTTCGAGCCTCTGCTGCTCTGCCCGGTTTCGAACCGCTTGCCTCTGAGTTCTTCTTCCTGTCTGTATTCCATCTCTTATGAACTTTCAATTTCAATTTTGACCCTGTCCCGTTCAAAGTGCTTTCCCTCAGCCGCGTCCTTTTCCTTTTGGGTAGTCTTATCTCTTCGTTCACCCATTTTAGATCGTTTGAGGCACTGGTTAGGGATTCTCTTCCAAGTCACCTCTTCTCTCGCCACCTTCGTCGTATTTCTGTTGCCTGTCATTCTTCCTGTGTTCGTCCTTATAGCTTTCTCACCACCTTTGCTCTTATGATGGGATTGCTCCCCCTTTCGAATGTCACTCTTACTCTGAATGATGGATTTGGTATCGATAATCCGTTTTTTGTTTGGGCCGCATCCCTGTCTCACTGAAAAATCATTAATTGCTGATGTCAGGAAGTTAAGGGCGTCGCCCTTCTGTCCTCTCCTTATTGCCGCCTGATATTGCCTTATTCTCCTTCTCCCGCTCCACGTGGAATTATAATTATCCTTGTTTTGCATCATGATTATCATTACCAATGAGCTATTTTAGCCCGTCCCATTTTGCCAGCGTTACCTGATTGGTCCAGCTGTCATCGATTCGTTCCAATGGTTCTTTGCTTCCCCAATTTTCTAAGCAATCAGCGGGTTTATTGCCCTCTCTTCTTACATGCGAAGTGATCTTGTAATCAATTCCTTTTAGCATTTCCTCTATATCTCGGACTATGCTTGCATTCCTCCAGCTTTTTACTACCTTCTCCCATTTATTTCCTTGGATTAATTTCCTTATCGTATCAACAACAAGGGTGGAATATCCTTCAATTTCTATCTTCCTGTAACCATTTCTTCTGGCAATTTTAAGGCCCTGATATACAACCGTAAATTATGCCTCGTTATTGGTCATTGCTCCTCCATGTTCAACATAGATCCACTCTGTTTCCCCTTGTCCATTTCTGAATATTCCGCCAAAACCCGCTGGTCCAGGATTCCCTTTAGCAGCTCCATCAAAATTGAGCTTAATAAACCCTTCTGGAGGCTTTTGATAAACTGCATGACTTTGATTTGCTATTTATTGGTTCTGCTTTGTTTTTTGGTGGTAGATCATCCCCTGTTCTACATTCAGCTGATTTAAAATATCTATTTCAGCTTCAGATGTTTTCCAATCCTCTTCTGCCCAATTCTCTGCTAGGATTGATTCTTTAATTTGTCTTAGAGTTCTCTTCCATACTTCCTCCGGACCTGAGGACTTCCCTTTAAATATTCGGCTATTTCGTTCCTTCCACAGATTCCAAACATTGAAGCCTGCTGCTATGCCCCACGCTCTTCTAACTATTTTTCTTTGAAACTTTCCTTCTCCCCAGTTGCTTAGGGTTTGAATTATGTCATGCGGGTTTCTTTCTGTTGTCGAGAATAGATTTTTCATTTTTTCCCAATGGAATTGGGCCACACTGCATCCATTAAGAAGGTTTTCCTGATCTTCTTCATCTGAATAACAAAGACAACATCTTGCAGGGCCAGAGAAGCCTCTTTTTTGAATTCTGTCCCATGTTAAAATCCACTTTCTTCCTACCAACCATGCAAACAATTTAATCTTCGGCCACCATTTTGTTCTCCATATCCTTTTCCACTTTTGTTCTTCCTCCCCCTGATCTTGTTGGGTTTTTACTTTGTAAGCTTCCTTTATGGTAAATATCCCTTTCGTTTCTTTGCCCCATCGAAGGATGTCTCTACCTTCTCACTTTTTTATCTTCCTAGAGTCTATTTCCTTTCCGAATGTTGTTTTTTGATCTTCTGTTGCATTCCTTTTCCATTCCTACAGTGGTTTCCATTCACGCCATTCCTCATTTCCTGGTTCTTCAGTCCAGTAATCTTTAACCGTCATGAGGTTTCTATCCATACCTGTTCTGTAGATTTCTTGCATACCTTGTAGGTTCAACATTTTCTCCCTTTGCTGCCAGGCTTCATCCCAAAATCTCGCAATCTGACCTCCTCTGATTTCCCAAAATATATGTCTGTCAATTAAGTCCCTGCTTTGAATGGATAGGTTCCATATATCTAATCCCCGAGGCATATCTTGTTCCCTTAGAATTTCTTCAGGGGTGAGAGGCATATTATATTTTGTTGTCCAGATTTCTTTCCATAGATCCGACCCCCCTTGTATCCATCTCCATCTTAATTTGGCAGGGAGTACTTGATTTAAAGTCCATGGGTCTTTGAGGCCTAAGCCACCTTTTTCCTTTGGTCTGGTTAGACTGTTCCATGAACAGAGGGCCCACTTCTTTTGTTGCTTCGGTCCCCCCATAGAAATTTTCTGTAAATCTCTACAAGTTTATTACATATTCCTTTAGGAGCAGCCATCACGGATAATGGATATATCGGATTTGCCTGTATAGTGGCTTTGAGCAGAAATACCCTTGCTTCCAGGTTCAAAGTACGGAAAGTCCAGTTTTCCAACCTTTTCATGATCTTCTCAAGGATATTCTTCCAATTTCCTATTTTGAGGGTAGATGAGTCTAACATAGTTCCTAAATATTTGGTAGCGAGATCCCCTTTCTGATATCCCAGGACCCTGGTTAGATGATTCTTAATAGGTTCCACAGTGTTAAAGAAAAAAGTTATGGATTTCTCATTATTAACCTCCATCCCTGAGCCTTCCATAAATATCTCTAGAATTTTCTTTATCCTTTTCACTTCTTTCAAGGTTGCTTTGCAATATATCATTATGTCATCCACAAACTGTTGGTGGGTGACTGTGGTTTGATTTCCCCATAATCTGAGGCCTTGTATTTTCCTTTCTCTTAATTATTTTTTAAAGTATCTGCCTAATCCTTTGGCTGCTATTATGAAGAGAAAAGGGGATAAGGGATGCCCTTGTCTGAGGCCTCTTGTTGCTTTAAATGTTATTGTTGGCGCTCCATTCAACAGAATAGTAAATTCGGAGTAGAGATCATGCTTAGGACCCAATTCACCCATCTATCACAGAATCCAAAAGCTTTAAGGATCATTTCTAGGTACTTCCAACTTAGCCTATCATAGGCTTTTGAGAGGTCTAGTTTAATCAACATGCCTTTTTCTTTTTTCATTTTCAGCGTGTGGATTACTTCCTGAGCCACCACTAGCCCATCCAAAATCTGCCTTCCTTCTACAAACTCAGTTTGCTCTGGGGAAATAATACTTGGCACGATCGATTTCAATCTCGGAGCTACTACGGATGCCACTATCTTGTAGATGACGTTACAAAGGGCTATGGGGCGAAAGCCTTCAGCTTGATCTGCCTGATTAGTTTTAGGAATAAGGGTCAGAAGGGTTGAGTTTATTCCTGGTCATATTCTTTGATTTATTCTGGCCTCCTCTACAACTTCCAGAACTTCTGCTGCAAGAAAATGCCACCCAGCTTGGAAGAATTCTACTGTATACCCATCCGGTCAAGGAGCTTTGTTCCTTTTCATGTTTCTGACAATATCCTCCACTTCTTCCATCGTAATTTTCCTCATTAGTGCCAGGTTTTGATCTCTTGTCACCACATTTGGAATTTCCCTGCTTATCTTTGATATGGCATCTGATCTGTTAGCTTGTGGTTCCCTCAGTATGTTTTTGAAGTGATTGACGAGCACTTTTTCAATTTCTTCGTGTTGCAGAACTCTTTGACCTTCTTGGTTTTTTATTGAGAATATTCTGTTTCTTTGTCTATGTTGTACCATTGCTTTATGGAAAAACTTAGTATTCCTCTCTCCCTCCCTAAGCCACTGAACCCTTGATTTCTGTTTCCATAAAATCTCTTCTTGTTTCCTTCTTTCTTCTAGCTGGTTTAATATCATACCTTCTTCTTTTGTTCTCTCCTCCTGTATGCCTTCTAAGATGTCTATCTGCTGAAGCTCCTCCATTCTCTGTTCTAGTCTCTTTTTTTCTTCTATAATGTTACCAAATTCTTCTTTATTCCACTTCTTTATCTTATTCTTCATTTCCTTCAGTTTGAGTTGAAAGGTGTGCATCTTATTTTTTCCTCTTTGATCACTCGTCCTCCACCATTCTTCTAGCTTCTCCATCAGTCCTTCATTTCTTAGCAAAAAGGCTTCGAACCTGAAGGGTTTGTTGGGAGGCCTTTGTTTTAAGTCTATTTCTAATTTAATCGGCCAATGGTCCGATCCTGCTACTGGGAGGATGGTGGCTTATATGAATACATCCTTCATCATTATTTGTTCCGAGATTAAGAATCTATCAAGGCGAGAGGCTATTTGGTTAGCTCCTCCTCTTCGATTATTCCAAGTATGATTTCCATTGATGGTTTGAATATCGTTCAATTTCTGTTCCCTTATGAGATCTTCAAACTGCTCCATTGCCTTATCCATTCTCCTTGTTCCTCCTCTTTTTTCGCCCGAGACTTTAATCAGATTAAAATCCCCTCCTACGATCCACTGTTTTCCTGGTATTAGGCATCTCAAAGCTTTTAGATTTTGCAAAAAGTTTTCTTTTTCGCTCTGAATATGCGGTCCATACACCCATGTTATAATAACCTCCTCCGCCATTCCTACTATGCTTGGTGTTCTTGTTAAAATTCTTGGAAATCTCATCCAATTACTGAATTGTATTTCCTCTGGATTCCAAATAATTACCAGACCTCCTGCGCTTCCAATCGCATCCTCTCCCATCATTTCATATCTATTCCTGTTTCTATTCAGAATTTCTCTCATTTTCACAGTACTTATTTTTGTTTCTTGTACTATCATTATACTGGGTTTTTCTTTTTTCAATCTCTCATTCAAATACCTTTGTTTGCCTCTGTTGTTGAGGCCTCTTATGTTCCAGCTTGTAATAATCATCTTAACATTTTTGGGGGGGATTGGAATACCTCTAAGAGAGGTATCACTCTTCCTGAGTTGACAAGCATCTCACCCACTTCTTGTATCATTTCACTCATTGTTCTTCTCCCTCTTTTTTTGCCTCCCTTGCCAGTGCTGCCCGCTCCTATGATTTGTGTTTCCTGTTTCTCCGTTTTTTGACTTTCCTTATCTTCTATTAGTCCCTTTTTTTCGATATATCTTTGAAATGCTTCTTTGTACCTCTGTTTTTGTTCTTCTGGGATGAATCTTTCATCGAGCCTTTTCCATTCCTGTAAAAGTTTCGCCATTACTTGTTCTTCTTCTTCTCCTTTTGTTTTCTGTGAGTCTATCTCCATTTCTCCTTGATCCTCTTAGGTTTCGCTTAGGTTTTCTACCCTCTGATCTTTATTCATGTTATCTGTCTCTTTGTTTGTATTTTCATTTATTACCTCCATTCCTTCTAGTTCTTCTTCCTCGCTTGCCTCTATCTCCAGACCTTCTTCCTGTAGGACTTTAAACTTGTTTAGTGATTCTGTTTTCTGGGTTTCTTTTTGTTTACCCATCGGCATCTTTTTACTTCCTCTTCTTCTCCTTCTTTGAACTTCTCTGAAGTCCTCTTCTTCTTCCCCTGTTTTCCTTGTTGCATTTCTCCTTTCATTTTCTCCTTCCCTTTCTTTTTCAGCTAGCGTAATGGGGCATTCCCGAAATAAATGGCCATACTCATGGCATCTTCTACAGCGAAATGGGATATGTTCGTAGTCGATTGTGATGTCATATCTCATCATGATATTCCAGTTCTATAGTATCTGGAAGAGGCTCTGTGATGTTCATGTACGCGCATATTCTAGCATATGTGGTGTATTTTCCTCTCTTTGTTGATTCTGCCACTTTAACAAAGGAACCTATTGAATTTCCAATGCCTTTAAGGATCTCTAGATCCCTGAATTCTGATGGTAGGCCGAAGAGTCTTATCCATATCGGGGCAGCTAACATCCTCTCCTTATCTGGGTTGTAGCAATCTACCCAGTCTCTCATGAACAGACCAACGTTGTTCATGAAATAGGGTCCTTCCTCAAAGATCCGTACCCTATCTTCTAGATTGGAAAATATGACAGTGAAAAACCCCTTTGCTCCCAACTTGACTTCCACATGTCCTTTTGGTTTCCACCTCTGTTGGATCCATCTCATAAGATCCTTCTAAGCTGGCCAATATCCTATGAACTTACAGATCAAAGCATAATCTCTCATGTGGCTTCTGTAATTTTCTAATCTATTAGGCGGGATTACAAACCTGGGTTTGTTCGTTGTCCTTGGTAGGCATTTTCTTGGAATTCCTGATCGCCTTTGTGCTCCATCTTCTGAAGTTTCTCCTTCATTGGTTCACTCTCCGTCGCTCTACCTTTCCTTCCTTGCTTCCCCTGTTATTATCGCTTTGTAGGAGGGGATCTCTCCCCTCCCTTGCTCCGTCCCCATCACTTCCAGTCAGCACCCGCAATCTCTGGTTATTGTTTTGTTGTTCTCCAGTGAGAAATGATTTGGAGAGGTCCACTCTTCTGGGCTTGTCCTGATGCTTAGGACCCTCCCTACCCTGCGTGCCTCCTTTCCTTGTCTGAAACCTATCCTGCAAATCTGCTGTCGAGCATCCGTTCCGTCGACGAAACCCTCGTTTAAAATGTATCCATACAAGTGAATTTTCATTGCGCTAAATCACTGTGTTTTTTGGTGATAATTTTCAAGAATGGAGGCTTCTAGTTTGAACATATGTCTTCTAACATGTGTCTGATATATTAAGGGTTGTATTCCACATGTATGACACATTCAAAAATCCAGGAGATGATCAGAAGTATGAGAATGGTGAATTTTTTGCCTTTTTGTTGTGCTTCTTCTAAAGGAGGAAGTAATGCAACATATTTGTTGTGTTTCTAAACAAGCAAAAATTTAACCTTTCAATCCTACTCTAGAGCTCTTGAATTCAATTTATATGGTTATGAAAAGTCTCCTTAATTTTCTTGGAGATTCAAGCCTCATCCTTATGAAGGCATTCAATGTATTTTGTTAAAGATTACTCTAGTCAAACAGTTTGCTAATTTGTAGAAGGTGGTTTTGTATTCGCTACTACAAGCATTAAACTGTATTTTTGGGGAATTTGGTTCCTAAAGGGAGGAACTAGTATTTTGATGTATATATGATGTATTTTTGATTGAGAAAGGGGCGAGAAGGTGTGTTATAGAGAGAGCACATTGTGCATTGTGCATTTCTATTATAAAAAAATTTAGTGAATGATGAAGGTCGAAGTCTACTTGTTCATGGATTCCCATGTCAATCATTTATAGTAATGTTTATCTCCCATTTTTGTTTTTTTATCTTCTATTATGTTCGTGCTTAAGTGTTATGTCTTTAGTGTTTAGTTAAACAAATTTATTTTAGAATTCACTTTCAGGTGCTTTGTTATGAGTAACTAAACATTTTAATGTTTTTTCCTCCACCATAATATCTAAAATTCATCCTCAGCTAGATGATTTAGATATTATCAATTTCATTATTCCTCTACTCACCTCTCTACAATGAAATTTGACAAAGACACCATAAAGTATTGCCTACCTTACTGTTGTCTAAGGATTCTTTATTTCCCCATCATAGCACCGAAAATATTTAGCTTAATTTGACTCCATGTCCAATGGATTTTTCCCTCTCCCTTACCATCAAACTATTAAAATTATTCTAACTTGACCTATAGACCTAGCATAAGATCCAGAAGATTTCACAAGAGAGAGCCCTCTCTAAGTTTGGAAGGGCTAGCTTCTAGCCCTAAAGATTAGTTTGTGGTTACCTTTGGGTTCCTCTCCTCAACCTGGAGGAATTACAAAGTGCTAAGCTATGGGATCCTCATTACCCAACCTCCCATTTTTTCGCCTTTTGCAACTCAGTCCTTTTCTTATTCAAATTGATTATTAGCTGTCCCAACCTTCTCATAGTCCCCTAGCTAAAAATACAATGCCAAGGGACCGATGCTAACATATTTTCATAATTGTCCTTGATGTCTTTGAAAGCATCACATTCCAAAATGAAATGTTTTTGTGGTTCCACTACCCCATAAGTGAAAAAAGTACACACCCATTCTTCCCAAGCTTCTTTAGGTCTTTTCCACTACCCTGTTTCACACCGAAGTTGATGCGAGTTAGTTCTTAATTGAGCAATAAGAATCTTTTCTCTCCACGAAATGCTAGCTCCAATGTACTATTTTTGTTGAAGATCACAAGTAGGGTTGAATTTCTCAACATAGTATTCTTTCTTTCAACCCAACCCTTTTCCCCATATACGCTTATGAAACCTCTCCATAACAAAATGTTTTAACTACTTGCTATTTGAAGGACATGCCTTGAGGTAGATATTCCATTTTTGCATCCATTTGTTGTTTTGTCTCATCCATGCTTTTTTTCTTTCACTCATAAATTCATTGAAGATCTAAAGTTAAAATGAATATAGACTAGTTAAACTAACACATAACTACAATAAAAATATATCTTAATGAAATAAAATATAAAATTATAAAATAATACTATAAATTTTTTATATTTTATTTTATACCTAAACCACAATATATGATTTTTTATTTTGGTAAAAAAAACCTTAACTTTTAATTAATTTTGAAAATTTTAAATAGCTGTTGAGATTTTTTGTTTCATACAAAGTACGCAAAAATCTCTAAAGTATGACAACAATAGGAATTTGTTGCTAGATTAGCTCCAGGTTGTTGGGAGAGAGTTAATGCATCCTATATTTGATGTGAGAGGATTTATGAGGCAGTTAGATTCTCTTAGCTATAAAACAGGTATCCATATGGATTGTTTTGGTGTGTGAGAGAGTTTGTGAGGAAATTGATTAATTTTTTGTAATCTCCTATTTGATTAATAAAGATTGTTGATGCCTATGTTTTGTGGACGTAGCCCAGATCGGTTGGGTGAACCACATTAATCTGCTGTCTCCTGTGTATGGCTATTTGATGTGTATATTGTTTTATTTTCCTGCTGCACATATTTGCCTCTAACAAATGGTATTAGAGAAAGTTTGAGGCATCGTGTGAGCATGAGGGTGTTGAGTTTGCTGCGTGGACCAATTGCGGATGCGTGGAGGTGAATCGCCAACGTGCAGACCCGATAATGTTGAGCCTGCGTGCGTATATGTGATTGCTAGAGGCCGAGAATGCTGAGCCTGCATGCATATATGTGATTGCGTGGAGGTGGAGAATGTTGAGCCTGCGTGTATATGATCATGCGTATATGTGATTGCTGGTGTATGAAAATTGCTCACCACAACGTGCTGGAGTTTGTTTCTCAGCTGCGTGGAGGTATTTTTTTTTTTCAACCTGGTGCACTGCTACGTATTCAAGTTATTGCTAATGCACTCCATTTGTTTTTGGGCTGCTCGCCGGCAACGAGATCGTTATGTTGGCAACATTTATCATTGGCGAGTCTTAGATGCTTCCAGAACATAAATCTAGTTTATTTGAGGAATGTAACGGTCAATGGTTTCATGTCCGCTCTACTGGCTTGTAAGAGTTTGAAGAAACTCAAGCTTATTCAATCCTTAAAGTACAACTTACCACGAGTTGTGATTGAGATGTTGGAAGCCCGTGGGTGCAATATTCGATGGATGGACAAACTTTTTGCGATATAAGATAGTCAACGGCAGGAAATTAAAAAAAAAAACAGGAAAGGCATATAAGGCATAGGCATTTTTTTATATTAATTGCTGGTATTTAACAGTTGGTGTTTTGGAGATTATTGTTTTTTGGTTGATACAAGATGGTGAAAACTCAAAGTGCCCGGTTTGAAATTGAAAAGTTTAATGGCAAAAATAATTTCGAGATCTGGAAGGTGAAGATGCATGACTTGCTTGTCCAACAAAGCATGGCAAAGGCGTTGATGGGTAAATCCAAACAACCTTACAACATCACAGATGA
>APFE030375210.1:106679-132071 GCA_000404065.3 Pinus taeda | reverse complement strand
TATGGTGGTTCGTCTTATTTTGTATCATTCATTGATGACTTTTCTAGGAAGGTTTGGGTCTACATGTTGAAAATAAAGTCTGATGTTTTTTTCAGTTTTCAAGCAATTTAGAGCATTGGTAGAAAATAGCACTGGTAGAACAATAAAATGTTTACGAACTGACAATGGTGGTGAGTTTACTTCCAAGGAGTTTGACAGCTATTGCAAGGATGTAGGGATCGAGAGACATAAGACCACGATTTATACTCCTCAGCAAAATGGAGTTGCTGAATGCATGAATAGGACTCTTCTAGAGAGAGCAAGGAGTATGCTGAGTAATGTCGGGTTGCAAAAGGAGTTGCGGATGGAAGCGGTGGCAACAACTTGTTATGTGATAAACCGATCTCCATCGATGGCAATAGGTTGCAAGATTCCACAAGATGTATGGAAAGGGCACCCTTGTGACTATTCTAAACTCAGAGTGTTTGGTTGTGATGCATATGCTCTAGTGCCTAAACATCAGCGAACTAAATTAGATCCGAAATCTAAAAGGTATATCTTTGTTGGGTATGGTGTTGGAACAAAGGGATATAGATTGTGGGATCTTATTACCCGCAAAATCATCATCAACAGAGAAGTAAAGTTTAATGAATCCTCTCTTGTATAGTTAGATGTAGATAGTTGATTGAAAAAGGATGATGTATCTCAAGGAAAATTTTAAGGATGAAAATTTTTCTTGAAGTTTAGAAACATTGGCGAATCTCACTAATCCCTAATATGTAAACTATAAATTTTTCAATGATATATTTGTAAAATGATTCAAATTTATAATGATTTATCATATAGCCACTATATAATGTTGGCGATTTTTAAGGTAAAATAATTTTATATTCTAAAATTTGGGCGAATCATCTTTTATAAAAATTGGAAATTGGCGAATCGTTTTTTGGAAAAATCATGGAAAATTAGCCCACTAGGCGAACATTAGCCCCTAAAATTTTCCATGATGTATCTGAATTTTAGCACATTCAGTTTGATAGCCTTTCTAATGATAGTCGTGATGACCATAGTTCAGATACTAGTCATGAACATATTTCAGAATCAGAACATGAATAGGGTTCAGGTATAGATCATGAATAGGTCTCAGATACTCATCATCAAAAAGTTCCTACAGATGGTAGTCAGCCAATCGAGGAAGCACCAGAAACATCCTTAAGGAGGTCGACAAGAATTAAATGACCACCGAGAAGGTATGATGATTATGTTACTTCTGTTGCATTTACTGCTAATGACGATGAACCTTTGTGCTATCAGGAAGCAATAGAAGGTTCGAAAAGTGACAAGTGGAAAGTAGCCATGAAGGACGAAATGATGGCCTTGGGTAAGAACGGCACATGGGATCTGGTTGAGCTTCCGAAAGACAGGAAAACTGTAGGGTGTAAATGGGTTTTCAAGCTGAAACGAGGTGTGAATGATACAGAAGACAAGTACCAAGCGAGGCTGGTTGCAAAAGGGTTCTCTCAGAAAGCCGACATTGACTTTCATGAGATTTTTTCACCAGTTGTTAAAATAGTTTCAATTAGAATTGTGTTAGCATTAGTGGCTTTGCTTGATTTAGAGTTGCAGTAATTAAATGTTAAGACTGCATTTCTACATGGAGACTTAGATGAGGAAATTTATATGGAACAACCGGAAGGGTTTGTTCAGCATCGCAATGAGAAATTTGTCTGCAGGCTCAAGAATTCATTATATGGCCTGAAGCAGTCGCCTCGGCAGTGGTATAAGAAGATTGATTTTTTCATGTTTAGTCAGAAATATGCTAAAAGTGAATATGATAATTGTGTTTATTTTAAGCAATTGAATAATGGCATATTCATTATCTTAGTATTGTATGCTGACAATATACTTTTAGCAAGCAAAAGCATAGAAGAAATCAACAGGTTGAAGGCTCAGATGGCAAGGACATTTGATATGAAAGATCTAGGAGTAGCAAGACAGATTTTGGGCATGGAGATTTTCAGAGAGAGGAGCAATGGTAAGCTATGGCTATCACAACAGAAGTATATTGAGAAAATACTTTTGAGATTTCGTATGAATAATGTGAAGCCTGTGTCAATCCCTTTCGCTTCCCATTTCAAGTTTTCTTCAAGTTTGTGTCCTAATACAGATAAAGAAAAGGATTATATGTCTCGAATTCCATATGCCAATGTAGTAGGATGTTTAATGTATGCGATGGTTTGTACTCGACCAAATATTTCACATGCAGTTGGGGTTGTCAGCAGGTATATGGAAAATCCGGGTAAAGAGCACTGGTCAGTAGTGAAATGAGTGCTTCGGTATTTGAGAGGCACAAGTAGTTATTGTATCACTTACAATAAGAGTAGTGAATTTGTTTGCGGATATGTTGATTCCGATTTTGCAGGTGATTTGGATAAGAGAATGTCAACTTCAGGGTATGTCTTTACTCTTGCAGGTGGAGCTATCAGCTGGATGTCAAAGCTACATAACATTGTTGCTTTATCCACTACTAAAGCAGAATACATTGTTGCTTCTCATGCTTGCAAAGAAGCGATTTGGTTGAAAGGTTTGTTTGGTGAATTTGGTAGGTTGCAGGACAACATCAAGTTATTTTGTGACAGTGAAAGTGCAATACATTTGGCTAAGAATCCGGCCTATCATAGTAAATCAAAGCATATACCGATCAAGTAAAATTTTGTAAGACAAGTTATCACTGAAAGGGGAGTCTCTCTTGAAAAGGTGCATACAAAGGAGAATTGTGCAGACATGTTCACGAAACCAGTTTTGATAGAGAAGCTACGTTGGTGTTTGGCTTCACTTGGCTTGCAGAAAAGATAAAATAATAAACAAATAGGGTATCAGGCAAATTGTTGTCAAGGTGGAGATTGTTGAGATTTTCTGTTTCATACAAAGTAGGCAAAAATCTCTAAAGTATGACAACAATAGGAGTTTGTTGCTAGATTAGCTCCAGGTTGTTGGGAGAGAGTTAATGCATCCTATATTTGATGTGAGAGGATTTATGAGGCAGTTAGATTCTCTTAGCTATAAAACAGGTATCCATACAGATTGTTTTGGTGTGTGAGAGAGTTTGTGAGGAAATTGATTAATTTTTTGTAATCTCCTATTTGATTAATAAAGATTGTTGATGCCTATGTTTGGTGACATAGCCTAGATTGGTTGGGTGAACCACGTTAATATGCTATCTCCTGTGTATGGTTATTTGCTGTGTATATTGTTTTATTTGCCTGCTGCACATATTTGCCTCTAACAATAGATTTTAAAGTTTATTAAAGTTTTGAAAAAAAAAATATTAAAGTGAATATTTTGAAAATTGAAAAATATTTTTTGATTTTTTAAAATGAAGATTTCTTTTTTTTAATTAGTTGATGACTATTTTTTTAATGTAGTTTTAAATTGAATATAAAATATTAAAAATTATATTAAAAAAATAAAAATAAAAAAAAATTTATTGATCATAACTTTGCAAAAAAAATATCATTGAATAGCTCCCGCCAATTTTTATGAAGAAAGATATTAGTAAGATTAGAAATGTCTAAAATTATCACTTATATAATCAATAATTTCTATTTTCAATTACTTTTTACTTTTTACATTAAAAAAAACAAGTACTAAATAACAACATTGTATATTAAACATTTTTTAAAAAACAATTGTTCTCAAAATTCAACAGCACAATTATTTTGTTTTTAATACATAAACTAATTTAAAAACAATTAATTTATTCGTTCTTTCTATTCTCAAAAATTGAAAACAGTTTAATGATACATAAAAAAATTCAAATTAAAAATACATAAAATATATAAACTATCTAACTAAACAATACATAAAAATCATTAATAATAATAAACACAATTACTCATAAATCAATAATAATAATAAACAACACAATTACTCATATATTAATAGAGAGTTGTCTATAATGCGATTTTTTGGAGATTCTGGTGACAAAATCCGGCCAAGAAATTGAGATTAAATCTTGATTTGTTGCAGTTAAAATGGTTTTTTAACTACATATTTGAATTCAACAACTTGAAAAACCCTTGGGACGCTTTGATTGTGCAGAAACTAGCTATCAAACTTGGGATTCGAATAAATTGCTGCCGGATTTTGATCAGAAAAACCCACCGAAAAAGCTTCCAAAAAGTCTCATTATTTGTCTATAATGCGACTTTTTGTAGATTTTGGTGACGGAATCCGGCGGAAGAAATGAGGTTAAATCTTGATTTTTAGCAGTTAAAATGGTTTTTTAACTGCATATTTGGATTCAGCACCCTGGAAAACCCCTTGGACCTTTTGATTGTGCAGAAACTAGCTATCAAACTTGGGATTCCAATAAATTGCTGCCGGATTTTGACCGGCTGGAAAAACTTTCAAAAAATCTCATTATAGACAACTCCATAGACAACTGCTATTAATAATAGTAAACGCATCGAAATACGCTACTATTTTCCGTACTAAAAGCCGCAAACTCACATTCGCCAAAAGTCGAGGAAAGCACTAGACGGCATCTCTTTATAATATTAAAACGCCGTGATAGGCATACGTATATTCCCCAAAAACCGGCGAGAAGTACCAAACGGAACGGCATCCTTTCATAATATTATTAATTATATGACAAGTATATGCATGTGGGAATATAGAGTTACGTATTTAAGTTCCCTTAGTGTATGTAATTTAATATTTTATTATTAGATAATATTATAATATATATATATATAATATATATATATAGTTATATTTTGTTGACTTAATAACTGAAAGTTGGTAGTGTGGTAAAGATTTTGAAAATAAAAAGAGATGTAAATAAGAGTTGGGCAATCCAAGAAAATGTGTTTTTCATCTTCAACAATGTTCATTTTCTTCTTAGCACTAGTAGAGATATAAAGATAATTTTGGTTATCATGATTAGGGTTGATCACCACCTTATAATACCTTCATATTTATTTCACTTCTAACTCCTTATCATCCCACAACTTATCCTTAAATTTGGAAGTAATAATATTTTTAATATTGTCCTTATTCTCCAAGATGATCCCTTCCTTTACCCCAAATGGTCTAGCCAAGACTCGGCATCCTTATACCAACCTCACTTGAGTTGAAGGTGGGAGCTTTGGTTAGAGTTAGAAGCAGTTATGGCGAATCTATTGGCTTCCATATTGTATAGATTATTCTTATACATGAGATACCTAATCATAGCCATGTGTTCAATGGGGGAAAGACTAGCTTCAATCAAGAGGATAGAGTAGGGAGCATTTCCTTTAAATTTGAGGTTGTAGGATATAAATTGTTTTTGTATCAACTCAATCTTTCTCCACGATTCTCTAGATATATTACAACCCCAAAGCTCACATCCATATAAAATAACAGGAATGACGAGAGTGTCGAAGAGGATTTTTTTTTTTTCCTCATACCTAAAAATTTGTCAACTTACAATGTTTTGAAAAACATAATAAGCTTTCAGAGCTCTAATTATTATATTTTCAATATGATTATACAAATTAGTATATAGTAATAAAATAATAATTTATAATTATTAAAATATTGAAAATATATATGTGCCTTAGAATATATGTGTGTTTTTTTAGTGCATGTGTGAGAAGTTAGCAAATAAATTGAGAAAAATCAAACCACACCAAAAAAAAACTCTAGAAATATAGATGACTCAAATTTACATATTATTATTTGTATAAAAAGAGAAACAAATTTGGTAAGAGCTCAAGTAAGGTGAAAAGTGATCATTGTGTGAGAACTTCATAAACATTATAATAAAAAAAAAGGTACAGTTTAACATATGCCCAAATTTGTGTATATAAGATTTATTTAGGTTTATGCGATTATATTTTAATTTAATTGAGGCATGTTTTAATGATTTTATACTTACCATTATTATACAAGGAAATGAGGGATCACATTATCTTGGGAGTTGATTACAAAAAATAGATGTAAGGGAATATTCATCACAATTTACTGACCACAAGTTTAGGTAGGTAATGGGTTATAAATTGAGAATCAATTACACTCACAAGGATTAGTGAGTGGTTTTGTATGAGGATGGGAGGAGGTTATGAGATAAAAGGAGTGTATGAAGAAGATTTTAGTCTATTCCATGCACACCATTTGATCACCATTTTGATCAAATATATTCGGATGGGTTTAGCCCTTCGGATGGGTTTAGCCCCTTGTCACACTTACCAATGTTAATAAAGGATTATAAATTGATTTAAATGATGGGCAGTTTGATTAAATGAAAGATTTCTTCATTCGTCGGTTGATTACAATGATTTAATATTTGGTTGTTTCTCGGTACTTAGGACTTGTACTTGCACTGCTGGTTCTTGGACAAGTGTCCACTCCTCGAAGGTATCACTGCTGCTTTGATAATAGGTCCACAAACCCTATCTCCCGGTCATTTTGCTCATCGAGCTGTTGAGGTTGAGGGTTTCACGGTATGGTCCTTTTGTGCAATTTTCACTATAAAACTTTATGCTGCTCCTGGTATTCTGGTTCGGCCTTCGACCTGGAAACTCATTCGACTTCACCGTCTGGTAAGAGAGTCTTGTTGACACTGGTTTTCCTTTGCTTGTTTCTCCGCCTGGCACTTAATCTCTCTGCTGAGTTATGGACAATAGCTTACTTGAAAAGATTTAGTAATTTTTCTGTGTACAAGGTTAATGTCGATTGTTCTGCCGGATTATGTGACTGTTCTTGTCTTGGCTTCTCCTGTTCAACTGTTCTTTGAGCTCTCTGGTCACATTACTCTGTTTCTTGGACAGGTTGTAGTCTCAAGGTCTTCGTCTTCGGTGTCTTCTTCAATGACGAGGTAAGGTCTTGTTCTCTGCTATCATTACTTTCTCCTCTTCACACTTTTGTCTAACTCACTCGCTCCTTTGTGAGCATAGTGACCCTCGGTGACTACAACGTAGGTGCCCTATTTCCACAATGTAAGTTTGAAACCCTTGTCTTGGTATTTTTTTTCCATCTCTTCTTTCTCTGTCATAGAAAGCTCAGGCGTTGTTGTTGGTATCTGTCATTGCAGGTGGATTCATTCTGGAGGGTTTTGGCTTCGGCTTCTTGGCGTGCTGGCTAGACCTGGGTAGGGTCATTCTTTGTCATCCTTGTCACTTGTTTTATTTCTGTCGTTGGCTAGGGTCACAGTAGTCTATTGTGGAGACTTTTGACTATCCGGCAGTATGTAGTCGAGGTCTGTTAGGCTTGCATTATTTCGTTTATGGGTAGTTCCTGTAGTTTGTTTTTCGGCTAGGGTTTCTAAACCCGTCCACTATGACAAACTCGTTTAGACTTGTACAACGTTAGTTCGCATGGACTGTATGTATATTGGACAAAGATTTTGTGACTGTATGTATATTGAACAGAGATTTTGTGCTTACTTTGTGAAATAAAGAAAGAGGGTTTACTCTTCAGAAAGTACCTATGCGACTTGTCTCTGCCTTTGTTGCTCGAAATCTATGCGACTTGTCTCTGTCTTTGCTTCTCGAAATGTGTGAAACTTCTAGGAACCCTTTTCGTTCATTTGACTAGAAATTTTTGGAACCATGTGGCCTCATCTCTGTAATGTCCTCCATGGTTATATTTGGAAGATTGCTTCGTTGATTTATCGACCTGTTTAAATAAGTACAAATAGAACAATATATTTGTATATGCATGTAGAATAAATACCAGAGAAGTGCTTTTCGTGTATCAGGCAATTTAACAAATGATAGATATACGACTGTAGGATATTAGAAAGTAGCTTGTGTGCTCAGAGATATTTTTATTATATTTCTCCTGCTAAAATTTTGAACCTCTTACAATTGCATTATGTCTCTTTTTCAATAATTGTCTGGAAACTGTTTCTCCTAACTGTTGTTGGTTACATTTTTAGTTCAACAAGTGTTTATTTCCCTATGCTACAATTTGTAGAAGTTGACATGAAAATAAAAATAATTACTTGCAAAAGTTTGACTAATTAATCCTCTACCTACCTAAATATTGTTTCTTTACAAAATTAAAATAACAACAAAAGAAACGACTACAATGTTCACTTTGCAATTTCCTTCTCAGTCCTCTCAGAGACCAAACAGCCTTCTGTCATGATGACCCATTAGCTAGATGCTCCTACATTAGGCTCATAGGGTAATAAAAAGTCATGGCTCCATTCCATGAGCTCCTCCACAGAATAACTCGCCTTCTGTATCTACGCCATGTTGAGCCACGAATTGTCGTCGATTGGACTGTTCTTCCACTTGACAAGGTATCACAGATACTCCTTCCTACGAGTCCTCTTGGCTACCTGTGTGTCGAGAATATTCTCGATCTCATGGGGTTGAGCTGAAGGTATTTGCCTCATCCAAGAACTGCCTCCAACTTGGGTGTCCCATTCTGGCCGTACCACACTGTCATCTTTCGGGTTGGCAGTATATGGGAACAAGTTTGCCACATTGAAAATAGTTCATATGCCTATATCTGGTGGCAGCTGCATTTCATAAGCCTTGGCTGAGAATTTATGCAGAATTTTACAGGGACCAATCTTCTTAAATTTCAGCTTGTTGTATGCACCCTTAGGAAACCATTCTTTGCGTAAGTGTGCAAGGACTTCATCCCCTACATTGAATTGTACTTCTCGTCGCTTTAAATCTCCCTGATGTTTGTATTTCTGAATGTTGTCCTGCAACTTTGATTTCACCTGTTCGTGTAGTTCATTCAACGCTTTGGCGAAATCTTCCCCATTAGCACTTCTCTTCTCCCACTTTCCTAGATCCCACAACTCATGTACTCCACGAGGATGCATGTCGTATAGGATCTGAAATGGACTATGTCTGATGCTGCGGTTTGGTGAATCGTTGTAAGCGAATTTTTCTTGAGTGAGCGCACGATCCTATAACCATGAATTTTCCCCAGTCAAGCTCTGTAACAAGTTCCCCAAACTCCTGTTCACCACTTCCATTTGCCCATCAGTCTGCGGATGATATACAGAGCTGAAGTTCAATTGTGTGTCCAACTTCTTCCACAGGGTGCGCCAAAAAGTGTCTTGTGAATTTTACATCCTTGTCAGAAATAATAGATCTAGGTAGGCCGTGTAATCTAACAATCTCCGTGAAAAATAGGTGAGCTACGTGAGTGACACCACTAGTTTTTCGAGAAGGGATGAAATGTGTCATTTTCGAAAACCTATCTACTACCACCATCACTAAGTCGTAACCTCGTTGCGTTCTAGGCAATCCGTAGACAAAGTCAATGTTGACTGAGTCCCATGGTCTACTTGGAATAGGTAGTGGTGTGTAAATTTCGGTGTTTTGACTATGTCCTTTCGCCAATTGGAAGACTTTACACCTATTCGCATATCGCTAGACATCCATTCACATTCTTGGCCAGTAATAAAAGTGTTCGAGTTGATCTAAAGTTTTGTCTATACTAAAATTTCCAGTTAGACCTCCACTATGCTTCTCCCGAATAATATTTTCTCTCGTCGAACAATTAGGAATACATAACTATCCCCCTTTAAATAGTAGCTTCTCCTGCAAGTTGTAGTCTAACCATGGACTATTGTTCCTCAGCAAGGGATTTTGATAGGCTTCATAAGCCTCTTTGAAGTCCGTGTCGATCTGATACAAGTCTTTCAAATGCTCGAAGCCTAGCACTTGTATCGTACTTTCCTGTAAGAGCAAGGCTCTCCTACTCAATGCATCTGCCACCTTGTTGTCCTGCCCACTGATGTGCTTCAACACAAAGGTGAAACTCTGCAAATATTCAACCCATTTGGCATGCTTTTGGTTCAATTTATGCTATTGCATCACATATTGCAGCGCTGAATTATCAAAAAATAACACAAATTCAAACCCCAACAGATAGTGTCTCCAATGCTTCAGTGCTCGGATGACAACATAGAATTCTTTGTCATAGGATGAATACTTCTGCCTGCTTTCATTCAAATTCTCGTTGAAAAATGCAATAGGTTTGTCTTCTTTGTTGAGTACAGTGCCAATAGCTGTACCGCTTGCATTGCAGCGAACCTAGAAAAGCTTATTAAAATCTGGTAACCTTAAAATTGGCCTTTCTATAATTTTCTTCTTTAGGAGCTAAAATCTTTCCTCTGCTGCCTCAGTCCAGCAAAAAGGCTAACTTGCCTTTTTAATAGTGTCCAACATAGGCGCGCAGATTTCACTAAAATTTCTTATAAATTTGCGATAAAAACTCTCTAGCCCACGAAAACTACGTACCTCAAACAGGCTTTTCAGAGATGGCTAGTTAATGATTGCTGCAATCTTTTTCAGGTCCATATTCAACTCATTTTTTGCAATCACAAAGCCTAGATAAACCAGTTCTCTTTGTAGGAAAGTACATTTTTTCAAATTTATCAGTAGCTTATTCTGCTGTAGTTTCTCCAGCACTCTTCAAACATGTCAAAGGTGCTCCTCCTTAGTCCTACTGAAAATTAATATGTCATCAAGGTACACTATCACAAAATTGCTGATGAACTCTTTCAGCATTTTATTCAACAATCGCATAAAAGTACTAGGGGCATTACTTAAACCGAACGACATGACTAGCCTCCCATACAGCCCTTCATTAGTATTGAAGGCTTTCTTCCACTCATCTCCTTCCCTGATTCGGATCTGATGATAGCCACTTTTTAAATCAATCTTCGTGAAGTATGCTGCCCCATTGAGGCAGTCCACCATATCGTCCATCCGTGGTAGTAGAAATCTGTACTTAATGGTAATTTTATTGATGGCCCGTGAATCTATGCACATATGCCATTCTCCTCCTTCCTTGGGAGCGAGAACTGTTGGTACTACACAAGGGCTCAAGCTTTCCCTTATCAGCCCTTTATCTAGCAACTCTTGTACTATTTCCTGATCTCCCCATTATCTTTAGGGCTCATCCGATATGCTGCCTTATTTGGTAAGCTTGCTCCAGGTATAAAGTCGATATGATGACTGATGCTTCTTTTGGGAGGCAACTTGTCCAGCAAATCATCAACTACAATATCACTGAACTCTTGTATCATCTACTAAATTTCTACCGGCAAATCAGACATTTCTGTATGCAACAACACTGTCTTTGCCTTCCTCACAACAACATAGTTCATTTCAGTTTCCTTGATCTGTTTCAAAAACTGTTTTCCACCTATTAGCAATTCTTTCTTCCTGCTTGCTTCTGTTGTCTCCTCTTCCTTGATGGGTGCAAGCATGTGCTTGATCCCATGTTTTACAAACTTGTAACAGTTTGTCTTCCCATCATGTACCACCTTCTGATCATAGTGCCATGGTCTTCCTAGCAGTATGTGACACACGTCCGTTGGCATAATATCACAGATAACTTTGTCTTTATACCTACCAATGTGAAATTCAACTTCACACTGTTCATCAACCAACAATTGGTGGCCTTTCTGTAGCCACGACACCTAGTAAGGGATGGGGTGCTTTAGCCACTTCAAACCCAACTTCTCTACCATTTCGGTGGCAACCAAATTATCTGTACTCCCACCATCAATGATCAACTTGCAGCACTTCCCATGTGATTTGCAAACTGTCCGGAATAATGCTTTCAGTTGGGTCTGTTCAGCTGTTTCTTTGGCTAGTTTCAGCAACACTTTGTTCAGAACTAAGGCCTCCCCCATTTCCGCTACATTTTCTGCTTCTTGAGGCGGTGCCTCAGCTTCCTCAGGTTGTGCAACAAACGTTCCTCTCTGGCAAGCTTGTCCTACTTAAGGGCATTCAAAAGATCTGTGCCCCCACTTGTGACACCTGTAACACTGGTAATTAGCTCCTCTACCTTGGCCATTCCCTCTTCCTCGCTGATATGGCTTGCCACCTCTAGTGCTGCCTCCTTTTTCTGCTGTTCCTGAAGCCTTGGAGTTGCTGCCCTCTTCGCTATTACTAGAAATTCGTCCTCTGCCATAGGACTATCCTCATCCTCTACTGGTTCCCCGTCCTCTCCTAGCACTTTGTTTTCTAGTAATCTTTTCCTCAACCTTCACAACACTCTGATAAGATTCTTCTATATTTCTCGGGGAAAGAATGCTGATTTCATCTACTATTTCCAGTCTCAAACCATTTAAGTATCTTGCTGTCTTCTATAGGGTGTCATCAGTGTAACCAACTCTCAAGTTTACCTGGTAGAATTCTTCTGTATACTCCCTTATTGTCATCCCTTTTTGTCTTAAATTCTGCACTTGTCGATACAGTGCAACCTGGTAATCCTTAGGCAGAAATATGCCTTTCAGCTTGGCCACCATCCTTGACCACTTCTTTATTGGTAACTTGTTCATCCTTCTTCTCTCTACTTCGACACTGTCCCACCACAGGGCTGTGTGTCCTTTCAACTTTGTTGCAGCGAACTTGACTCTCCAGTCCTCATTGACTTCTTCACTTTCAAAATACTTGTCCAACTCGCTTACCCAGTCCAACATAACTTTTGTGGACAGGCTACCATCATAATTTAGAATCCTTGATTTGGGCTTATTGCTGGCCAATAGGACTAACCTCAACAACCTCATCTTTGGCCCTTCCTCATCCGATCCATCTGTTGTAAATATGGCTTCTTCCTCACTGTCATCTCCTATTTCTAGATCCCTTCTCCTTCCTCCTTCCACTGCCTCCAAACGAGTAGTAAGGATCCTTATTGCTTACCTCAGTCCCTCATCTACTACTCTGTGCACACCCCTCCCACGTCCTCGTCTTCCAACTTCCATATCTTGGCACTTTCAATTTCCTGCTCTGATACCACTTGATGGGTCCAGCCCTCGTCACACTTACCAACGTTAATAAAGGATTATAAATTGATTTAAATGATGGGCAATTTGATTAAATGAAAGATTTGTTCATTCGGTAGTTAATTACAATGATTTAATATTTAGTTGTTTGTCGGTACTTATGACTTGTACCTACAGTACTGGTTCTTGGACAATTGTCCACTCCTCGAAGGTATCACTCCCGCTTTGGTAATAGGTCCACAAACCCTATCTCCCAGTCATTTTCCTCGTCGAGCTGTTGAGGTTGAGGGTTTCACGGTATGGTCCTTCTGTGTGATTTTCATTGTAAAACTTTATGCTGCTCCTTGTATTCTGGTTTGGCCTTCGACCTGGAAACTCATTCGACTTCACCATCAGGTAAGAGACTCTTGTTGACATTGGTTTTCCTTTGCTTGTTTCTCCGCCTAGTGCTTAATATCTCTCCTGAGTTATGGACAGTAGCTTACTTGAAAATATTTAGTAATTTTTCTATGTACAAGGTTAATGTCAATTGTTCTACCGAATTATGTGACTGTTCTTGTCTTGGCTTCTTCTGTTCAACCATTTTTTGAGCTCTCTGGTCACATTACTCTGTTTCTTGGATAGGTCGTGGTCTCAGGGTCTTCGGCTTCAGTTTCTTCTTCAATGACAAGGTAATGTCTTGTTCTCTGCTATCGTTCCTTTCTCCTCTTCACGCTTTTGTCTAACTCACTCGCTCCTTTGTGAGCAGAGTGACCCTCAGTGATTGCAACGTAGGTGCTTTGTTCCGCAATGTAAGTTCGAAACCCTTGTCTTGGTATTTCTTTTTTCTGTCTCTTCTTTCTCTATCACGAAATTCTCACACGTTGGTGTTGGTATTTTTTCCGTTGCAAGTGGATTCGTTCTGGAGGGTTTTGGCTTCGGCTTCTTGGCGTGCTGGCTAGACCTAGGTAGGGTCATTCCTTGTCATCCTTGTCTCTTGTTTTATTTTCGTTATTGGCTAGGGTTATAGTAGTCTATTGTGGAGACCTTTGACTGTCCGACAGTATGTAGTCAAGGTCTGTTAGGCTTGCATTATTTCGTTTATTGTTAGTTGCCGTAGTTTGTTTTTCGGCTAGGGTTTCTAAACCCGTCCACTATGACAAACTCATTAAGACTTGTATAACATTATTTCGCATCGACTGTATGTATATTGGACAGAAATTTTGTGACAGTATGTATATTGAACAGAGATTTTGTGGTTACTTTGTGAATAAAAAAAAGAGGGTTTACTCTTCAAAAAGTAACTATGCGACTTGTCTTTGTCTTTGTTGCTCGAAATGTGTGAAACTTCCAGGAACCGTTTTTGTTCTTTTGACTAGAAATTTCTGGAACCATGCGGCCTCGTCTCTATAATGTCCTCCGTGGTTATATTTGCAAGATTGCTTTGTTGATTTATTGACCTGTTTTAATCAATACAAATAAAACAATATATGTGTATATGCATGTAGAATAAATACCAAAGAATGTGCTTTCCCTGTATCAGGCAATTTAACAAATGATAGATAGACGGCTGTAGGATATTAGAAAGTAGCTTGTGTGCTCAGAGATATTTTTATTATATTTCTCTTGTTAAAAGGTCGAACCTCTTACAATTGCATTCTGTCTCTTTTTCAATAATTGTCTGGAAACTGTTTCTCCTAATTGTTGTTGGTTACATTCTGTTGGTTACATTTTTAGTTCAACAATTGTTTATTTCCCTACGCTACAATCTGTAAAAGTTGACATGAAAATAAAAATAATTACTTGCAAAAATTTGACTAATTAACCCTCTACCTACCTAAATATTGTTTCTTTACAAAATTAAAATAACAACAAAAGAAATGACTACAGTGGTCACTTTGCAATTTCCTTCTCAATCCTCTCAGAGACCAAATAGCCTTCTGTCATGATGACCCATCAGCTAGATGCCCCTGCATCATATTCACACTAAAATTTGGTGGCATGATATTCAAATACTCACTGTAACAACAAGGAGTTTAAATGCATGAAGCACAAATAGATTTTTAAGTGGGATGAAATTGCTCATCAATAGGAGAAATCTAAATTGCAAAAAACATCATAATGTCCATGCTAACTCCACTTGGCTTGGGACAATTATAACCTCACCAAATTGCATCACTTATTCTTGAGGGTTATTTTTCCATTCAAATGAATGGAAATAAATAAAGAATCAATGAAGAAACAATTCTTTGGTTAATTAGTTCTTTGCAATTTTTATTAATAAATTATTGAATAGTTTATATCAAGAAAATGGTAATATCAACTACTCGATTCAAATACCCAAAATTGCAAAGAAAAACCCAAGAGAAAGAGAAATTTGGGAGACCAACACTAAAAATTGTTTAATCATGGAATAGACCAAAATATATGAGAAATTCACCTTTGTAATATTGAATTTCTACACAACAATAGAAATTCTAGTTAAACCCTTTGTAATTTTTCATTAAAATTAATATAAATTCAAACAAGTCCTTTTGAATTGATTTGTACGAATCAAATTTATCTTAAATAATATTTTGAATTTAATTATAGATTTTTCTTTAATAATTTTTTTTACTTTTAAATATATAACAAGTTATTTGTAATTAAAAATAAAATAATAAGAAATTGAACTAATTCATTATCATATGAGTTGCGTAATATTATCAAATCACAATAAAATATTTAATTAAATAAATTATTAAAACAAATAAAATAAAATTAGAATATTTTATTAGTTTGTTTATATGTATAATATTTAATTATTTTACAAATATTGATATAAAATAATTAAATAAAGAATCATATTCTATTGTATATTTAAAATAAATGTTTCTAAAAGATGATAATTAGAATAAATATAATGTGATGAATATATAAATCTCTTTCATATTTCCTCGGAGTTTAATTGGGGTGTTCAAATATTGTTAAAGCATTCTTGTAAAGATTACTATATCATAGTGAAACTTTTGGTAGGAGCAGTATATCATACGTAGTGATTTCTTCCCTTTTATCATCTATGAATTATTTTATGAGATGACACTTATTTTTCTACCTCAATTGTAAATCCATTTCTATTTTTTAATATATGGATTTTAGGATTTATTTTAATTTTAATCTATTAAATATTTCAAATATTATATTATATTGAAGGTAATTTTTTTATTTAAATTAAAATATAAAAATAAAATAGTAGTATTATAATATTTAACATTGTAAAAATAAATATTTTAGTATGGATAATTATCTCATATATTTTATGTTATTATTTTTAGATATTGTTGTTATATTAGTGCATGATTTTTAAATAAGAGTTGAGATTTTTTATTTTTAAGCTTTGCAAGAAAATCATTCAGAATTAAAGTCTTTTAAAATATTTGATACTTACGTAAATAATATATTTTCTATCAATTACTTCTCATTATAATTTAAGCCTTTGCATAAGGAACAAAACAAGCATAATAGATAAATAAGGATGTTGTCAGGTCTCAATCCTGATAACTATGTAGAAAAGTAATAGCATGAGTCATTAGCACAAGCATAATCATCATAAAGGGGAAAAAACCAGAAGCTCAGTGTCCATGGATAATCGGCACAGTACTAGACCTGCAAGATCTGTAGAGGGATATGAAAGTAGAGAAGTGAAGGTGAAGGACTAGCCACAAGAGGACCAAGTCAGCCATGGCTTACGATGTGAGATTGCAGAAGCCAAAGTGAAGGATGATGATGGTACTCATATTGTTCGTTTAATGGGGGGGCACTAACATCGTTGAAACCTTGCAATTGGCTTACGATGTGAGATTGCGGAAGCCAACAAGAAGGACGATGATGGTACTCATATTGTTCGTTTAATGAGGGGCAATAACATTGGTGAAACCTTGCAATTGGCTTATGATGTGAGAGTGGGGAAGCGAACGTGGAGGACAATGATAATACTCATATTGTTCGTTTAATGGGGGAAACTAACATTAGTGAAACCTTGCAATTCACATGGAACAACGGTTTGCTCACATGTTTTTATGACATAATATAATTTTTTGATATCACTTAATATTTTATTTTATTGCCTAAAAATTGGAAGGAAAAATGTTTGTAATGAGATACTCTGTTTTTACAAATTGTAAAAATTATTATTATAATATTATTATATTTCTAATAAATCAAATGTTTTTCAAATCCTAGCTCCAATAAAAAGCACTATTTGATTTGTGGTAAGTATCTTTCAAAAGCATTTAATTTAGATTAAAAAAATGGGTTATGGGCTAGATTATTTTGGTTGAATCCTAAAACTATTAAATTTGATTTCTATTTTTTTGGGTCACAGGTTATGTTTTTTGTTTACTATTAAATAATGATGAAAAGATCAAACCTAGGTAGATGATTTCCAAATGACGCCTATCGGTGTTGCCTATTCATAATTATAAACAATAAGCTTGTATATGCTTATGAGTGGAAATATGTTCCACTTATTTTAAGTGGAAAATTATTTTGTTGGTAGTGTAAAACATTCGGTGAATATCATACTAGAGAGTTCATACTAAAGCTCCATGCATATGCAGGTCCATTAGATGATATAAAATTATAAATGTTTCGATCGTTGGTAATATAAGAACCATCATATGAATAGTTGTCACAACTTATATTATAGGTGACAAGAAGGTATCATTTCTCATTGCTAAGAAAAGTGGGCATATGGAACCATGATTGTTTGATATGTATAGAAAAAGAATGAGACTCCATGGAGATGGGGAATTTCGTTGTTTTTTAGTTACTCCACAAATGCATATGTAGATTACTATGAACTGTGATATAACTTATGTCAATTGGTTGTAGTACATTAAGTAGAGATACATTTAAGCAAACAATGTCATCCAAAACCTACTATTGAAACAACCAATATACAACAATAGTAGGATTCTTCTAATTTGTCATCCTTGGAGTCGAGTTCAACTTGATGCAGGGTAATAATACATTCTCTTGATTTACAAGAATTATCACCAATAATAGGGAATATAAATGAGAATAAGAATAAAACATACATTTTGAATGCCACACCAAAAAAAATTTAATAACCTAAAATGAGGAAAAAGTAATATGTACCTATGGTTTCCTCTCAGTAGAAATTTTCCATTCTAGAAAATCAATATTTCTTCACAATGCTTTAATATATTTCATTGGTAAAATAAGTGATAAATTATATCTCAATTAACTTTCATCATCTCAATATTTTAATTATTAATTATTAATTATGTATTACCAACTTAACACAAATTCACTAAACAAACTAAATCTAATACAACAATTATTATTTTGAAACAAAGTACAACTTTTCCAATTCAACAATTCCAATTTAACAATCCTATCAGCCTATCTTTGCAGCTTTTCAGATAATTTCTAATATTAATTATAATAAATATCATATTAATAAATATATGATATTTATGACAGCCATATATATAGCTTATAGCTTAGTTGTTAGGAGACAATAGTTTCATGATTCGTCATTTAATACATGTAATGACTTCATGTTTTATTGTCATGATATAAGTGGGATCTTGAGAGGGGATAGTTATTTCATGGACTAAGTGGGTTAGTTTAATAAAAGATTTTGTGAAATATTCACAAATTTCATATTCACAAATGATCTAAATAAGAACAAAATAATATGAGTGGAGAATAAATATCATGTAATTTTGAATTATATGTAACTATTCTCTATAAAAGCAAAGCATGTAGTGTTAGAGGTATTAATTTATTTTCCAATATTATTATATATTGGGTTATCATATGTTAACTACATGTAAATTCACATATTATTGCCATTATATTAATATGTTTTTCTTTCTTAATTCATTATGCAATTTTAGTGATTAAACATTTAATAAGTATATTGTTTAATAAATTATATATGCACCTAGGTAGTGAATATTTAATAAACATAGTTCGTTAATGGAATGAATTAAATGCATATGTATATATTTAGTCATTTAGATAATATTATGAAAAATCACATCATTTTTAAATATTTACATGCCAGAGTTATTATGTGAGTGACATATATGACTATAGGTTATATAGAGATGACAAGGAGAATTTTAAGTTTATATATTTATATCTTAGTTTGAAAGACATTATGAGTAGAGCTGGATAAAGATGAAAAATTAATTAAATCTTTTAAATTTCAAATGGATGAATAAAAATTTTAGTGAAAAAATTGATATAGTATTAATCATTCGAAACATTCAATTTAAATAAGCATTTTTTAGATTGTTCATGCAAATAGTTTGTATTATTTAATTTTGTTTTTATTCAATTTTATGTAATAAAAGTTATAAATTGTTGTTATCAGCTAATCCAAAGTAGTTTTTGAAGGGGTTTTCACAAAGAGTGTATTAACAATAATACCCATTCATCAATAATTCATATATATATATATATATATATAATATAAATAAACATAAAAAAATTAATTAGTTTAAGTTTTTTACTTTTATTTTTGAGAGGATTAAGCAGTAGGAATACTTATAAAGTTTCCATGGACTGTCTTAAAATTACACCTATTATTATAGCCCCATGAAATTATTAATTAAAATAGTTAATAAGCTTCACCTAAGAAAAAGGTATCATAGAGCAATCTAAATTAAGGACTTATTGTCCAAATCTACAATATCTAAGTCAAAGTCAGGAATTAGAAACTTATTGTCCAAATTTACAATATTTAAGTCAAAGTCACAGATCAAAGGTATTTAGACTTTGCAATTGGGATTGGAAACTATTAAATTGATAATCTTATTGATTATAATATTTTTTTTGATATGTGTAATAATTTTTTTACAATTTTCTAGTTTTTCCTCTTTTCATATTAGAAATTTATAAATTGAATATATATCTCAGCATATGTATAAGTATAAAGATACATAGAAATAAAGATATAGTTCTTGAAGATAGAGCATGCCTCAAAGACGTAGTGGTGTGCTTGTTGAAAGATAAACAATAACAATTGGCTCAAGGAGATTGTTTTTACTTCAAACATGATAAGCTCTTGAAACTCTTAAAATAACATTGTGCAAGTGAACAAAACATGGTACAACTACAAACTTCAAGTGATATGTTGATTCAAACAAATTCTATGACCGTTACTCGAAAACACTACCACCATGCTACAAATTCATTGGCACAAAATATTTTGAATTTTCATTAATTAAGATAGTCAATTAACATTGTTCTTGACTTTGATAGCAAGTTTAGAAGTGACTTCTTCTTGAGACAATGATAGGTAATAAATACAAAGGCTATAAATGTTGAGACACTCTTGCTGCTAAGATAATGTATCATTCTAAGATCACTTAATAAATTTGGTTGTTAAAATCCAACTCTTGTACATTAAATGGTCTAACACCTTGCTTGACACACAAAGGATTCTACACATGTCAAAACTATTTGAATGACATGGACCCATCCCATTCACTGTTTGTAGGAAAACAACCTTACCAACCAAGTGACATTCAATTGCGTATTACATAGATAGAGTGTGGAAGCACTAATTTCTCATATAACAACATTAGTTAGATATGAAATCCTTTTCATTTTGTGTTTCACCTCTCCTAAATTAACATTTAGAGACCTTTTTATTTTGCATTTCATCTCTCGTTAATCTCCATTTAAAAGCTTATAAAAATTATATAATTTAGAATAAGTGACAACTGCATCATCTATATAAAAGGATACTTAATATTCAATATTTTTAAATTCATGAAATCTTCTAAATCTTGAAAAAGAAACTCAAAAACCATGATACAAATGAAAAAACACCAAAAAACATCCCATAATGTGTTTGGATGTAATCTAAACAAAAACTTGTAATAACTTTTGTTGGTGTTCATAGTGATTTTTTTTTTTTTTTTTTTTTTTTAAGAAACGGGTAAGGGTTTTGCATTAACAATGACTGGAATATGGGTCAGAACCCTTACAATAGAATTCTAATATTTGACCATAGAGATGTACATTTTCCCATGCGAACAAAATACCAACTCTAGAGCTACAATACAAAATTATACAAAAAAACTTATACTGAGAGAATGACAAATACTCGAGAATAAAACAATATTTACAAGTTAACTTGAAACAATTTGGATACTAGCAAGCCAACTTAAATCCCATTCTTCAACTATGGCCATTGTGAGGGTGGTGAGACCCATAGACGACTAGTCTCCTTTTTGTTTGGGATAAAGCTGGAGCCAATTCTACCTATGTCGAGCTAAGCGCTACCAGAGATGATATTTTCCAAAGCTAAAACTCAAGCATTAAGAGTGAAAATCTCCTCACGCAAACCATTAATGGTTTGTTCCATATTGCTTAGATGGAGGGGCAATTTAGCTTCTGAAAGAAGCTAGAAATACTGATGAAAATTTTTTGCCATCTCATCCTACCTTTGCTTAGCTTTCCAACAAGGCTTTGGTTGACTTCAGTATCTTGTTGAGCAATAAACCATCATTTTCCTTGTTCGGGAAAAACAGGGGTTCCTCCATGTCCAAACGAAGTCATTGAATGCAAACAATTATCACACCAACAAAGTTGAGCCAATATCTAGAACTGATTAAGAAAATTGACCCATAAATACCCAGGGGAGCCCAAGAAGCCATTAAATAATCAACATTAAAACTCTTCCATGACCTGTAGTAAAATATAAGATCCAAAACCAAACCCAAAATCCTTAGAAGGACATTAGGAAGGCTAATGATGGGAGATGCAGAGTGTTGGCATATTAAATCCATCCCATTTCATAAGGAGTGGCTCATCATTTCTAAAATAAAGTCTACCAACTCCATCCACTGCCAAAATAAATACAAGTACCACCCAGGGCATAAAAGAACTAAAGATACTAGATACTTGCAAAAATATTGCCACAAGTGAGAAATTTTCAAAATTTGTGGCTGCAAAGTGAAGTATTGTTCGACCACATCACACTTCCATCTCTTAAATTGCACTGAGAGTAGGGGAGAATTCCTCGATCTGAGTTGAATTCAATTTCTCATGATGACATACCATTGAATATCATTCAAGCGCCTTGAAATTCTGAGCATAATCAAGGAATTGGTGCATAGTTGATTATACCTTGATTTGTTGTCCAAAGGAGGATCCTTTTTTTGTTAACTCATCCACCATAGGGTTAAGGTTCCCATACACATGGAAAAATTCAAATCGCTCAAATTGAGAAAGGATTAGAGAGATCCTTTGTAGAGTGGGAGGGGGGTCTAATCACCCGGCTCTTTTTGCCTTATGGACTTGTCAAATGACGAACATGGAATCACCAAAAACTATCAGACTATAAATTTTCTTTGCAAGAGCTAGTTCCTCACCTTTATAGAAGGCGAGGAACTCAACTTGATTATTGGTCGTAGTGCTAAGGCCCCAAGCAAATTGAAACACTATTTTTCCATTAGAATAAATATAACCCCTCGTTCCTCCCTCCCCATAGTGAATTTAGCTATTCTATTAAACATTATTTACCACATTATTTTTATGGCACATATAAGTATGAAGACTTATATTTGACATTTATAAGATTTTAATATAATTCATTTTCAGATTTATATTAAAAAATCAATTGAATAACAAAATAAAAGATTAAAATAGAATACAAATTTAAAATTGTATATAATAGTATGTATATTTTATTTTAAATTTGATTTTAAACTATAATAAGGTTTAGTTTGATTTTACTTATAAGATTAAAATTTAAATGTGATTAAAAAGTATATAAATTCATTGGAAGTAGCTTCCATTGCAAAGACTATGATTTAAGTTGAAACAAGTTATAATCTTAGAATTAAATCTACAACTATTTATGATTAGTTAAGAATTAATTTTGTTGAAAAATAAATATATCAAAGCATCAAAATAAAAGAAAAAATTATTAAACAAAAATAAAAACAATTTTATTCACCTAACCTTACATAACTGAATCATATTACATATTTATAAATAAATATTATATCCACCATAAAAATAAAATATATTTCAAATCCAAAAAATTACACCAAAATAATATTGGCTTAACTAGTTATAAAAATCCCAAAAATAACCTATTCACTCTTAAAAAACTATATCATAGTGAATATTTTAAAAAATAATAACCAACCTGTCTATCTAGGTATTATAAAAGAGGTCAATGAAACCTTGAGGCACTGCCCAAAACCAAAATCAGCAATTACTAAATTATGCTATATGATTCAACGCTATATTCAACTTAGAAAATCAAGATTGGGAACTCATAATTTGCAACATACCAACACTCAACTCTTTCTGACCATGGCCATCACTCTCATCCCATCATAAATTGCAACATACCAACACGCAACTCTTTCTGACCATGGCCATCACTGTCATCCCAACATGATAGGCTTAAAGAGAGCAGGCTTACTAAGAACACATCCAGGTAAATCTTTTTCCAACTCAGAAAGAAACACTGAAACATAATCCCATCAAGGTCAAGTGAAACTAGTTATTTATAGTCACACTGATTCAATGAAAGTTGAATACCTCCCTCTGGGCTGTACTCACAATCCACCATTACTATTTGATCTTTCGATACATCTTAATATTGGATGGGAAAAAATTATCTACCATTATTATTTGGTTTTTGAATGGGTTTGATGTTAGATGGATAATTATTATTATTTGGTTTTTAATAGGTTTTAATGTTGGATGGAAAAAAATTTATTTAATTATTGTAATTAAAATTATTGGAAACATCCGTTTATTTGGGTAGCTCAAATGGCAGTGGATGTGGAAATGAAGTCTCACAGAACCAGAAATCTTGCGTTCAAATTTTGTAATACCTTTCCTTTGTAGAAAATCTGAAAATCCTAACAATCTTAAAAAAAAAAAATATTCAAAACAGTTATACAACAATTAAATTTGAAAATTTACTATAAAAACTACACAAGAATATACTAGCAATGGTCTATTTTTTTTGTTTGAAAGCTTTACTGCATCTGTCTTTCTCCGTTACTTTACAAAGATCCGGTAATCCAGCTTCCTAACCTGACGTACATCACTCAACGAATAAACCAAAAAAATCATAATCTATACTGATTAAATTAAATCCAACTTTAAATTACAAAACTGATACAAATGTTTAATGATATACTAAATCTATATACCATCTAGTTCAGATGTATATATTCCTATTGATCCCATTGATCATTTCAACTCGTTAATGCACCTTCATATTTAGACTGAGGGTCAGAAAATTTGTTTTATATTGAACGCAACTGAACAAAAGTAGAAGCTATATTTGATAAATTCTTTGATATCATTAGCTTGGCTGAGACCCAATTTGTGTGTGTCTCGTTGTACACAAGTTGGTCAAGCTTGTTTACATTCCACGGAAGTTTATACTTCCATTGTTTCTAGCATAGTTATGCTTATGAATTATTGTTCTTATTGTTCTCAGATTGCACTGGTAAGATGTTAGGGTTTCTTCATTCTCCGAGCAGAGATGTGTTGATTTTAACATTTAATTCATTTCTTTGAGTACGTTTTAGATAATTTGGTTTCCTTGTTAAAATGTGATATACATCGCTAAATTCAATCATTTAGAACTTAAATGTCAATTCATGTAAGGAAAAAAAATGGAATGAAATTTTATTTTAATGATTTAGAATTTAAATGGTAATTGATGTTTTGATATAATCAATAAAAATTAAATAAAATTTTATTATTATTTTAAATTATGATAAAATTATATTAATATTTATATTTATTAATTAAGTTCAAGTTTTTGTAATTTAATATTTTGATTATTTAAGATAATTTTTCGGGAAGAAATCACATTGTAGGAATGAAGGCTCAACTAGTATGATAATCATTAGAAAGATGAATGTATGAATTTTTAAATTATGAACTTAAGATATATATACTAATATAATATACTATATAATATATATACTATAATATTATGATGATGGTGATTAACCTTTATTGACTTTGGTCTAATCCGGAATTAATTTAGTTTGATTTAAGATTTATTCTTATGCTGCAAAAAGCTTGGAGAGAGCCTTCCAAGCTCACTATAAATATTTGACAACCTAAAATGTTTAGGAAGGTCAGTATTGCAAACAAAGATTTTTAAAACTGAGATCTAATGTGTTTGTACAAGCGGGGCACTCTAAGAAGAAAGGGATTTTCATCCTCGATGTTCGTATTCTCACAGAGATGGAAAAACCTTTCCATCCATGATGTTTTGGGAATGAAAAACCTTTCCATCCATGATGTTTTAGGAATTGCCCAACCACTTGTTTCACTATGGAGCTCATGGGAGTTAGTTCATATCTTGGTTATATTAATTTTCTTCTTTGAGCTAGTTAAAACATAGAGATACTTTTGATCTTCTAGGGTGGGGTTGATGACTTCCTTATAATATCTTAATTTTCTTTTAGCTCCTAAATCTTTCTCACACCACATTTTTTCTTTGAACTTAGAAGTAACAATATTTTTGATGTTATTAATGTTTTGCAATGCAACATTCTTGTGGATCTCCCAATGGTTTAACGAGGGCTTGGCGTCTTTATACCAACCTCATTTGAGCCTTAGGTGGTTTTGGCTGGAATTTAAAGCTAGCTTAGGAAGTCTATGGT
>APFE030375210.1:66453-106504 GCA_000404065.3 Pinus taeda | reverse complement strand
ATAGGGGAAAGACCCACTTCTATAAGGAGAATAGGAGAGGGTGTGTTGCTTTTAATTTTGAGGTTATACGTTATAAAATGCTTCTGGACTTGCTCAATATTTTTCCAGGATTCTCTAGAGATGCTACAACTCCAAACCTCACATCCATATAAGATAACCGGAGTGACTAAAGTTTCAAAGAGGAACTTCTTTCTATCCCACATTACCAGGTTTTTCGTTTTACAATTATTTTTGAGACCAAAATAAGCTTTCCATCCCCCATTAATCCTTTTCTGACTAAAGTTTCAAAGAGGAACTTCTTTCTATCCCACATTACCAGGTTTTTCGTTTTACAATTTCGAGACCAAAATAAGCTTTCCATCCCCCATTAATCCTTTTCTCAATGCTATAGTTCGAGTTGAGCTTGTGATAAATATCAATTCCTAGGTACTTGTAGGAAGACACTTCCTCCAAGTTACTATTGTCATCAAATTAGCATAAGTGTCCTTCTTAAATTTGATAATCAAAACTTTTGTTTTGTCAGTGTTAACAATCATACCCATGGTGTATATATAAAAAATATATATATATTTATATATATATAATTTAATTATTGTTAATAATATTTAATTAAAAATTAAAAACATATTAATTAGTTATTTTAGGAGATTTTCCATAACTATATAGTTAAATTTAAAACTGTAGTGGGAGTGTTGAAATTAAGATTGAATTTTAGATATATATTATGTTTATTTTTATATATAATAATAAAATAAGAAAAGAAAAGAATCAAAAGAGTAAAAATATAGTTTTTTTTTTTTAAATGTATTCATTTGGTTGGGAACAATAATATGATAAATAATGAATACAATTACTTAAAAAAAATTAGTTATTAAAGATAAAAAATATAACAAAGTATACAAAGTGTCAAAGCTATTAAAGAATAATTGTAGGCAAGTTTGTGTTTATAAGTAGATATTTAAAAAATAATTTAAAATATAAAAGTTAAATGTATTCATACAATATAATTAAAATAAATGTTTATTGAGTTGAGTTTGTCTTATGTAGTAGGGAAGAATGATTGTTATCCTCTTCACTCTAGTTCAACTCCTATAATAATATAATGAACGTTCATATATGACAACCTTATTGAAAATAAATGAAAATGAAAAATATAAGTATAAAAAATGTATTATCATTAATAATTTGTGTATGTGAAAATGAAAATTGTGAGTTTGAAATGGTTTTGAATATACAATTTTATAAGTTTCATCATTATAAATTTGATATAAGAAAAATATGGATCATAACATCAAATTAATAGATCTTTAATATTCATTCATGCCATATAGGTTTATCTAGATATATCTATTTTAAAGGATCACTTCCGAAGAGCGTTAAAGAGAATTGACCAAGTATCTTTCCACAAGTGACTTCCTAGTAAAATGCTTTAATAACAAAAATTCTACCAATTAAACTAACCTTTGAGACCATGTAATATATTAATTATTTATATATTGAAATTTATATAAATACCATATATCTAGAATATATTAGAATATTAGAATTAGATGTATGATATAGTAACTATTTTATAATAAATAATAATCTTTTGGCGTATGTAACTATAATATAATATATATAGATGCGTAATAACATAAATTGACTCTTTATAGCTATAATGAGATATTATTAAATTATGTCAGTTGCGTTTGACTTTGAGCTAGGATACGATTCATGTGTATGCAATATATTGTAACCTTGATTAAGGTCTGTTAATACTGTCTTGGGATTTCCTTCTTGTTATTACTACTTTTTTATTGGTATATTGTAGTGTTTGTCGTTGTTTTCATTTGATTATTCATGGGTTGTGTAACTAGTGTAAGTAGGTTTAAAAATTAGTTTTGAAATTAGATTTTAATTGAGAAACAATGTTTATTTCATTTAATTTTTAATTAAAAAATATGAGATATATTTAGCATTTATTTCATTAGTTATGTTATTAAGTAATTATATAAAGAAAGTAGATATCACAATTTATAAAAGATAAAAGATAAAAGACTTTCCACATGTCAGGATAAATTTATAAGTAGAAAATTTAACATTTTGTTTTTGAGAATTTTTATAAATCATAGAGTAATTACCCAAAAACAAAGTCAATCTTCCACCAAGAAACAATTATCCATATGAAGTTTGTCCAAAAGATGCCATATGTTTGTCCATAAGTTTACAATAGAGATGTATCCTCATAAGTAATATTTTATAGAAATGTAGTGTGGCTTGTAGCTTGGATTCCACTGACTGTCACTAGTAGATCGAATACCAAAGAAGGATGGTACAACAAATAATTTAGATACCACAAAGGTATGATGCCATAGACAACTTGTTTGACCACATAATGGTGTGCCTTGGGACACTCGATCACAGAAAGGTGTGCATCATGAAAAATTGTTTCATCATAAAAGAATAGTGCTTCAAGTAGCTCCCTTAATCACATAGAATGCACTTCAGATTCACATGTCATATGTCAAAATTTATTTTCACAAATGAAGCGTGAATTGTTTTTCAAATGATAGAGTAATAGTTCTAATGTATAGTTGTTTCCTGATCAGAAAAGGTCCCTCTAAAGGTTAAGCCAATCTTTCATTTTGAGGGTCAACTTGGCAGTTAGGATTTGAACAAAAGATACATCAAAAATAAATTTATTTTTCTTATAAAAGTCCAAATGGGACATGACAAAAATAATTTTTCTTTTAACTCTAGCATGAATAACATGCTTAACAAATAATAATAAATACAACAGTGATAGATATATATTATGAAAACCAAACCTAGTTACAATTTCATTAAATTATACATAATGTGGTAAATGTACTATTTAGTTATTATACTAAATTTGATTATATTGATATGTGTTTACTCATTTATGAATATTTTTTTTGAATGATGTGATGTATATGTTATTAATGCTAGCTATATTGATTATATGTTATTTATGAAAATCATATATATAGTTATTAGAAAACAATGGTTTGATATACATGATTGGTTATTTAATACATGCAATGACTTCATGTTTTGCCCTCATGGAATGAATGAGATCTTGAGAAGATATATATTTCATGGACTTACTACGTTAGTTTAATAATAGACTCTGTGAAATATTCACAAATTTCATTTTCACAATGATCTAAATAAACATACCATAATATGAGTTGGGAATACAATATCATGTAATCTTGAACTATATACAACTATTCTCTATAAATGCATGTAGTGTTAGAAATTCTGAGTATTATTATGTATTTGGGTTATCATATCATCACAACATGTGCATTTTCAAATTATTACCATTATATTAATTTATTTTTTTCTTCTTTTTTCTTAATTTTGATTATGCACATTTAGTGATTAAACATTTAATAGGTACATGCTTAGTAAATTATATATTTATTTATATATATATATATGTGGTTGTCTAAATAATATATAATTGACTATAGATCTCATTATCCATGTGTAAAGATACAAGGAAATAAAGAAATTGTTCTTTAAGATAGAGCATGCCTCAAAGACCTAGTAGTGTGCTTGTTGAAAGATAGAAAATAACTAGTGGCTTACGCGATATTGTTTTTACTTCAAACATGATAAGCTCTTGAAACCCTTAAAAGCACAATACTAGTGAATAAAACATGATACAACTAGAGACTTCAAGTGATATATTAATTGAAACAAATTATACAATCACTATTGGAAAGCACTATCCCCAAGGTACAAATTCATTGGCACAACATATTTTGAAGTTTCATTAATTAAGATGGTCAATCAACCTTGTTCTTGACTCTGTAGCAAGTTTAGAAGTGACTTCTTCTTGAGACAATGATAGGTAATAAATAGAGAAGCTATAAATGTTGAGACACTCTTGTTGCTAAGATAATGTATCATTTTAAGATCACTTAATAAATTTGGTTGTCAAAAACCAACTCTTGTACATTAAATGGTCTAACACCTTTCTTGACACAAAGGACACTATACATGTCAAAACTATTTGCATGACATAATAAAAAATACATGTCAAAACTATTGGCATGACAAGCAAAAAAAAAGATAAAATAGAAATAAAAAATTGTATATAATAACACTGCTTATATTTTCTTCCATACATAAAATTAAATTTATATGTGATTAAAAAGTTTATAATCTCATTGAAAGTAACTTCATCTATAATTACAAGGAATATCATTTAGATTAAAGCCACTTTTAATTTTAAAATTAAATCTAAAACTATTTTAATTAATTAAAATTAAATCTCTTAAAATATAAAAATATTAAAACATCCTAATCAAAAAACTAAAAAAAATAATATTTCATTATTAAATTGAGCTCATAATTAAATCATAATAAATTTTAAAATTAAAAAAATATATATATATATTTTAAAATAAAATACTATATTTTACCTTAAAATAAATTTATTTCCAATCCACAAAAATACACATGAGTGAATAGCTAACCCATTAACTAATTATAAAAATCCCAAAAATAACCTATTCACTCTTTAAAAAACAATGTAAGAGTGAATGTTTAAAAAATGACAGCCAACCTGTCCTTTTTATTATCAAAGAAGCCTTCAGGCGCTGCCACAAACCAAAATAAGATATTACTACTCAATCATGCTATTTGATTGAACGCTATATTCAAATTAGAAGTCAAGATTGGAAATTCATAAATTTCTGGCCATGGTCATCACTGTCATTCATGGAATCTTATCTGGACATAGAAGGCTTACTTGCAACACATCCGGGTAAACCTTTTCCATAGACATGGTGAAACATAATCCAAACAGTTAAACAACCATTAAATGTGAATTAATGCAGATGCTGCCCTCGAATATGTTAGTAACTGTCTATCTTTTGTTAAAAGGCTTTATTACATGTGACAATTTCTGTTGCTTTACAGAGATCATGTAGTGCAGCCTCCTGACATGGCATGAATCAGGTAGCAAATGAACCAAAGGTATTGCTGGTACGTCCATACAACACCCGCACTAACACTCACCCCACAAGAATTTTCAGTAATAAATCTTTACAAATATTGGATCAATTGGGAATGCACAATATGAAGGAAGTACCCAATAAAGTATTCTCCAGTGTTTGTAATAATGTAGGGACGTGGAGTGACGTTCGATGCTTCTTGTTTGTTTATATATATATATATATATATTAAAAAATTCTTATTCCGCTTTGACCGGTGGATCTTGCAGTCAGGCAACAAGGTCCTGTGCACGTTTAAATTAATGGTCATTTCATTTCTTTTTCCTTTTGGGAAGAATTGCCTTACAATTATTTATGTCTATTCACATAAGGAAGACCAGCGTAAATTGTAGAATACATTGGAAAAATCATCACCCTCTCAACATTTATCGCTTTTCAAATTTACAAGTTGCAAAAGACACTTATAGCGTTTCAAATTTACATAGTTACACAAGTACAGCTTCGAGGCATTGGAGAGCATGTATCTGAAGATCCCCAGCTCTTGGGAGCTTGCGAGCTGATTGGAAACACTCCAAAACCGTTGGGAGCTTCATCTGGTACTTTGGAGCGTTTGGAGAGTTTCATTACAACCAATTTTCGATGTATTGGGAGCTTCACTGTAATGAATAAGTGCAAACTTAGGTGTATTTGACGTTGCAAGCTTGGGTGTTGCTTAAATTGATGGAACTGTGGAAGGGAAGGGTATGCGGCGGGTTTAGATTTGGATATGAGTCTGGAACTAAGAGAAACACCCTGTTTATGGAAGCCCTTCTATCCAAATGAAGATGAGGGGTCTCGCCAATAGTGATCTTTGTCATTGGAAAACTATTCATTCTCCTCATATACGTGGCTGGCAAATGGATATAAAAGAATTTAGGAAGATTGTTGGCCACTAGAAAAACAATCATTATCGCTGGCGTTGAATGGACAAAAGATTGAATACTAAAGAAAAAAAAATAGTTGAAATTATGAAATATAAATATTATTAAAAAACAATTTTTAATTTAATTTTCATATTTATTTAAGTATAAAATATATATTAACTTGGAAATTTATAATTTTATTATACAAACTCTTTTTAAAATAACATTGGATTTAAACTCTATTGTTTTAATTTTTTTAATTACTATTAATATATATTTTATTTTTTCTTATCTTTATCATAATTAGATGTAATATATATAATATTGGTGAGGATACATCAAGGGCAAAGAATTGAACCAATGACTTAACATATAGCATTTCATGAAATCACATAATAATTGAGTAATAAAAACCTTTTTTCTGGTTTGGGAGTTCTGCACGTTTCTTTGCTCGGAAAGAATTTCATTCAGAAATTGTTGATGGATTAATATTTTGATTTTTTTGATTTTTTTTGGCGATGTTTCAAAGTTCAAACTTTTACATGTTTCTTTGCCAGATGAAATTTGATTGCAAATTTTTGGATGAAAATAAATAAATTATTTTATTTTTATTTTTAATATATATTAAATTTTAATATATTATATTATTGCCACTCCCAACTTACGTTTCCTGTAAATTTGGGCAATACTTATTGGAAACTGTGCAACATAGCAAATTTACAACCTCCAACTTATTAGAGACACCAATCCCAAAATTTTGTAGGCACCCACCTATAGGGAACACCAATCCCCTCTTTATCTTTGATTTGAATTATGTTTATTGCTAGCTAATATGCTCTCTCCTCTACTCTTTCTTGATCTCCTGTTTACTCACACTAGCTCTTGTTGTCACTTAGAAAATGTATTTGTTGTATCTCTCACTCTTATTGTTTATCTTATACACTCGAGTAGATTTCATTGTACTCATATTCCCTGCTCATTGTCCTTTTAAAGTGTCTTGCTATTTTGATTACACTTCTTTTACAACTGCATAGTATCAACAACTTCACCAATTGTATAACCATGCATTTATACAACATGAATTCTTCTATGATTCCTAGCTTTGCTATCTGTAACAACCCACAATATTTACCCATAGTATTATGCTTTGTCTGATTCTTATCCAACAAAGCTTGCCAACACAATGAGGAATTTCCTTTCACACACAAAATATTGCTCTTCTACTTGATTGACTATATCTTCCTCTTTGTCCAATGTTAGAGCCTCTGCGCCTTTGCATTAACTCATGTACATGGTCATAGCTCTACATACTAGGACCTTAGATCTATTATATGTTCTGACATGATGATATGCCACTAGCTATTGGAGTTGGTTCTTTCTTTTTCTGACCATGTGCTATGACCACTCCCTAAGCATATCAAACATAAGAATACTTAGTTTGTAGTTCTTTCCCTAATTTGCCAATATGGCAATAAGTTTGTGATGCAGGAAAGTGTTCCCTCTGCGGACAGAGGCAACCCCTCTAGCCCTAGAGTGGGTCTAGTCACAAACAAGGACAGATCAACAATAGCTTTCCTTAAACAGTTAAAGTTGGAGGCCTACCTCAACGGTGGTCGATGGAGTTACGTTGCGTTGCTCCAGCTTCCGCTTCCTTCTCCTCAATGAGTGATCAACCTGAAACAAAGCAAAAGAAATGCAACAAAGCACGTAACCAGATACAACAATGAACTATTTACTCACAAAGTCAAGAAGTCATAAGCTATCAAGTACATTACACACAAGACATAGGAAAACATCATTGATTACATTAATAATGAAATAAGAGTCAGCTTACAACCAAAGTCTTGACGTCACAAGCCTTCTGAGAAATAGTCCAGCCAGCATGTTCTTCAAGCATTCACTCTTTGAAGATGGATCTCCCAACATACAAGAGCTCTCTCACTCATAAGTTTTACACAAGATCAAGGGCACTTCACAACCTTCCACAAGCTATCAATAATCCCACACTTGTCACTCTCACACCAACTATCTAGCAAACTCACAAACACTAACAACACTGCTCAACTAACCAACTATCAGGAACTAGTAGGAACTCGCAATGCATATCAATGGTGAGAGTTTAAATAGGATAAGGAGTCTCCATAAAAGGTGGAAAATAGAGCTTATCATCAAGGAAGGTAGCACAATTGATGGAACTGCCACACCAGAGAGGGAAGGGCGACATAAATTAGAACAACAACCAGGTCTGGAGTCATCTAGATGTTGACTGTTGGAACAAATTCGCCCAATCTGGATCATCGCGGACACATAAACGGGGTTCAGCAATGACATCGCTAGTGATCAGTACATCTAGTTAGATCATCACTGAGGTTAACACATAGCCCCGCGCTGGTGCTTAAAATCGGGCCATTTTGGGAATCAGGTGTACTTTCACGCTGACAGCGCAAATGGACTGTTCATGAGCGCCTCTCAGCGCATTTATTAAGCCAATAGTTGCGATGAGTCAGATAACTTAGGAAAAGTTGGTCAATTGATAGCATAGGAGAGCATTTGTCTGTCATAAGCATGTTTGGCTTGGACACATGACACAGTGAGAAGACCGGGAGTGAAAGCGGTGATAAATTACTGTGTAACAGATGCCCCCTAAATTATGAAGCCTGAGAGAGTGGGAGGGGTGAAATTCTTTACAAAAAAACTAAGCCAGAACATCATCTGGAAGGACCTGTACATAAGTCGAACTGATATCTCTGAAGTACATGTAGTCTAGGCATGGGCGTAGCCATCCAAAAGGCATACGAAATAGGTCTGTGGTATGGATGCAGCCACCCAGCTAATGAGACCATGATGATGATAAAGGTGTGGTTGCAGCCATCCATGAAGACTTACGCATGGTCACAGCCATCCATAAACGAGTCATGTAACCAGAAACTAATCCACGCAGCCCGAACATATGTAATCTGAGTTCGGGGTCTTGAACCTATCCAATCATAGTACACATTCTAACATGCAAATAGATGTGTTGAGGTTGAGCATGATAGAAAGTCGCTTGATTACCGGTCAATGATGGAAACCATTAACAAGCGCGAGAGAAACTACCTATAATGCCAATGGTCCTCAAGGTAGTAGCTAGCACAATCCACAGAGTGTGAAAAAGGAGCTGAATTTGAACACTCGTGGAATCACCCAATCGACGACTAATGATGAAAATTGTCCATTAGGTGCGAAGAACTTGCCATTGAGGCATGCAAGCTCTAAGGTACCAAAGGGGATCCCTAGATAAATCTCCTGGATAATGAGATGATGTCGACAGGAGACGACCTGTTGTAGGAGGGCCATAATGTTTCCCCCACCAATGACACGAGATAAGGAACAAGTAGTAGATGGTGAAACAAAGTATCAGAGAAGGAGACAGAGGTGTAAACTATAGAAGTATTATACTCTTGGACATGCCAACAACACGACTCCGGACGGTGGCAGCATTCAGGTACCAAAGGATTAGAGGCTTGATGGAGACAACATGGATCAAATGGAATGAGGCTAAATGACAACCCAAACCCGCGAAAGGGCAAATGACGTCGTATGGATGTCCCAACCCGATAGAGCATAAGTGTCGATGTTCAAGAGTGACTAGCTGCCATAGACAATCGATGATGTTTCCCAAATTTTCCCCCACCATTACTGACGAGTACCCAAATTATTTTTTAAAAAAAGCTTGAAGGGGATAGCATATGCTTGTGATATAAGTTCGACCTTTGGTCGAATCCAACCTAGTAATAGTTTAGCAAGCCCTAGGGAGGAGAAGCTCGAGTCTCATCATGGTGACGAGTCCAATGTCATCAGGGTTTAACGAGTCCAACATAGGAAAAACTCAGAGTCTTTTCCATATTTAAGGAGTTTGAAAAGGACATGGAAAAGAAAACTCCAAGGGGGTCCTTTTTCGTAAAATTGTGTCTCTCGAGCCTGAAAAAGTATAAAATGATACTCGAAAGAACCGCCCGACCACTACGATCAAGGAGTACTTTTCATGATTAGTGACTCCGACCTGAAAAAGTAGAAAAGCAATCAAAATCACGTCATTTGGTAACCAATAACGAGCTTGAAACGACAAAGGCCTGACAATCTTTTCGTTTTTAGAGGGTTGGAAAAGAGCTTAAAGGCAACCACCTCTTATTTACTTTTCACGAGTCAAGAGGAACAACTCGATTATCTTTTCGTCTTTAAACATTCAGAAAAGAGCTGAAAGCAGACCTCCATTTTTATTCTCTTTAATGAGTCAAAAAGGGAAAAATACTCGGCAATCTTTTCATATTTTACGAGTCAGAAAAGAGCATAAAGGTGATTTGTCCTAGAGGAACGAATGGTATAAAGGGTAGCAACTGGTTACGACAATGGTGGAACTGCTCAAAACATGTAATGATCAAGAGGCTGGCTAATAAAACCACTCATCGCTGCGGTTCCTCAGGAAAGGAAAAACAACCAAGCGAAAGCATATGATCGGCCAAAGGGATGGTGGCAATGGAATGAAACAACCAAGGCTCATCTAGCAAAATTTAGCAGATAAAAATGGCAATCACGAGATGTAGATCAGGTCTGGGTTCATTTTTACACAAGCTTGAACCATGGAGAACTCTGCTTGGATTCGGTTTCATGTTTACACAAGCTTGAAATGAAAAACTATGCTTGTTATAAGTTCGCATGCCCCCAGCATAATGATGCAAATTGAGGTGCATGCCCCCCAAGCTTCATTGCATTCAATGAGGTGGATGGAATGAAGGTTCACTTTCAAGAACTTGGAAAGACTCAACTTGGATTTTATGAGATCTTAAACAAAGATTTGATTTGGAAAGGGAGGTGTTTCATTTTTAAATGAGGATGACACAGTAAAAGAACTATCCTCATAACCCTTGTTTCATTTTTTAACGAAGTTGACACAAGATCATAACTATCCTCGGACACCTGGTTTCATTGTCCATATGAGAACATGGCTCCTAAGAGGTCTTCGTGGGAGGGAAGGGATGCACTCTGGGAGGAATATATGTCATGAGGCACTAATGACAAATCAGGTTCCAATGCCCCCAGTACATGATATACGAGACCATCTGCATGATCATCAGCAGAGGCGGAGACGGAATGGGTAGCCACATAATTGACCTGTGGCAAGGAAGTTACTGCTTGGGAGCAAGAACCGAGAGGGGATGACAGTTGTGTAGGAGGCACCGGGGGACTAAAGAACGATAATTTATCTATAGTCACCACTCTCCCATCATGTGGAAAACAAACCACATGAAAAAGTGAAGAGATGAGGGCCCCCATGGCATAAACATAGTCACGATCAAGGAGAAGACTGAAATCTAAAGCACCTTGGATAATCAGTACATCTATATAGATGATTTTGCCTCCCAAAGTAACAGGGAACTTCGGAAGGACCACTAACGGTTGATTGGTTCCTTCGTCAAATGCCAACAGATTCTGTGCAACCGGCATAAGCTGTGGGGAGCCCAAAGCTTCCCAAGTAGTGGAAGGCATAAGACTGACAGATGCACCCTCATCCAAGATAGTGCCAGGTACTACCTTATCATAGGTATGTACTGTAATCTGGAAAGGCACATGGGATGGAAGGCGGAAGGCAGTCAAATGACTCCAGTCAAAGGAAATGACTGAAATACTCAGTCAGGGTATCATATGATTTCCCCCTTGCTCTATAGGAACTAAAGAAGGACTCTCTTGATCAGCGAGGATAGGAGGCTCATTCTTGGACTCAGGAGAATCTGACGAGATGAGAAGAACATGAGCATGATGCTCTTCTGAAACAGAGTGATCAACAGGGGGTGAGCCCAAGTTGGCACTCTCTCCGACCAATGGTTGGTCTGGAACAAGCTTAGCACAGCCAGGTTCGGAAAGAGGAGGATGGACAAGAGAAGAATCTAAGTCAATCTCTTTGTAAACAGGGAGAGGGTCTGAATAGAGCCTCTGATAACCAATGGGAAGTTGGGGTGAAGAAGCTGTAAGACTTGCCAACACGGCGAAAGCTTTATCCGTGAGCGGACAAAGGTGAAGGGGATGGTTTCCTTCACATAGTCTACAGGGGAATCAAATCTTCCCTTTCTTCTTACCATTTCCATTTGATAAGGTAGCATTGCCATGAGCTATAGAGGATGATGAGGGATGAGCCGGATTGCGAGACCATACTTCTAGGATCCTAGGAATGCCAGGACAATCACGAAGAAGATGGTCACCCTTGCATTATTTACAAGGAAACTTAACCTTCCGCGGAGGAGCAGAAGGTGTTCTGACCTAAGATGTACTTGGAGCAGTAGCTGCACAGGTGGCCTTGCATTTATCAGAATTCTTCTTCTTCTTCTTCTTAGTGTCCTAGTTACTAGATGTGAAACTTTCACCAGGCGAAGGAGGAGAGGAGGAGGAAGAAACAAGGGAAGAAGGAATAGGCTCAACCTTGGAATCAACATGTTGTGGTTCAAACAAAGGAGATGGTGGAATAGGAGTCATGACACTCGGGACCACCGACGTTGAAAACAACCACACGGGAAAATCGATGGTTGACTCAGGCAAAGACAATGTTGCCATATACGAAGCACCGACATTTCCAAATGAAGGAGACGAACCAGGATTTCCATCTAGGGGAAGACCTCGGCCGGTAGAATCGGGGAATGTTGCCATCGAGAACAAGCCTGAAAAACACTCTAATCACAGCCAAGAACTTGAACTATTACCAGGAATATTTCGTGGGTAGTAAATTTTATGATGTAAGAACAAAACTTGACCTTTTCATGTTTCAAGAGTTGAGAAAAGGATGAAAAGGTGACTCTATCTCTTTCGAGGTTTAATGAGCCTGAAATGACAAGTGCTCAGATGGAACTTTTCTTTTAAGGAGTCTGAAAAGGAACGAAAGTGACTACTCTGCAGACCTAGGCAAAAGGTTTACCAAACAAGTCGTAAAACTACATAGACACCTTGGCAGTGGTATGAAAACCAAGGACTTTCTGTATGACAGCCAATCTTCCCGAATGTTGTGTTCGGTGCTTTACGGTTTTCAAGGCAACAGCCACGGCTTCGTATGGATAAGTGACGATAACCTAGTGGGGTCTCCCAATATATACTCGACGATACGTGGGAGCACAATTCCGTACTAGATCGCTATTGAGTCACAGAAGGAGGAATCACCCGACCTTGAGTGAAAACAATAGTGACTATGTTTAACGACATCAGAGCATGTCTCTAGCCTAGACCTCTAAATGATGAGCGTTATGTTCTAATGCGTTGTTAGATTTATTCAGTTCGTTTTAAGGTTGATCTTGAATTATGTTTTAGTTTTTAGGCCTTACCGTATGTATTCAACAAATCCTAGGATGTAGCTAGAATGAATGAAATATCCTTTTACTTCAATGAACACCTATCTACAAGAGGGTAGAGAGATCATTCTCAAACCACGAAAACCAAGACAAGTGAGTGCAAACACTAAGAAACACAATGCATCAATACACTAATCTCATGATGCATCGATACTACTAATGAAAGAATTAAAATTCGCTTTCCAATTTTTCAAACATGAGAATTCGTAATGCAAATGTACTTTCACGTTCGTATGCTAAATGAATGCAAAGTTTTGATTTTATTTTTGTTTTAAATTCAAAGAAGCAAACAAGAAAGTGTGAACTGATCTATCCAAACAATTGTGATCTATGCTTGGTGGTGAAGAAATCGAATCAACATAAAAAATCGGTTCAATAATCGACACTAAAAATCAACCAGTAAGAAAACAAGCTGCGAAAGAGCCTCAAGCAAATCACAAGAAGGTTGTGGATGAACCTTGAACAGACAAGTAACCCAAGAAAACAGTTTCTCGAAAAAACTTCTAAAGGGCTAGGTCACATAGTCAAAACATAACACAAGACTCACTCAATGAAATCAAAGAGACAGTACCCTAACCAAAAGCAATTAAAACAAGCTAATGAGAGACAAGAAACAACAGGGGATAAGCAATATTGATGAATTTAGGAGGTAAAGTTATAAAAACAACTTTACATGAATCATCGCAAGTGTTACATAGACAACTCAAGATGTCATCGCCAGTTTAGGTACCATCGCCAGTGATGCACAAAAAACTCGAGATGTCATCACAAGTTTAGGTACCGTTGCTAGTGATGCATAGAAAACTCAAGATATCATCGCAAATTTTACACTGACAACCTGAGATGATCATGGAAGTACACCTATTTTCCGTGATGATGCGATTTCAAGAGTCGTTGCATGAATTAAACTAGCAACCCGAGATCATCGCGGGTTTAAAGTGATAAAGTAGTGATGATGTCACGACTGTTAGGCTTTTTTCCGCGATGATGTTCAAAACAATGGCAAATGAGCCAAAAACTCCTAAACAAAAACCAACCAACCTAACAGATAACAAGGGACCTCCCAGATCAATCCAGGTGACCCAGAAGACTACTAATTAATCCCCAAAAAACAAAGAGAGACCAAATTCAAAATCAAAACAAGAGTAAAGAGAAAAACATAGGATAGACTCCCCAGTAGAGTCACCAATTTGTGATGCAGGAAAGTGTTCCCTCTGTGGATAGAGGCAACCCCTCTAGCCCTAGAGTGGGTCTAGTCACAAACAAGGAAAAATCAACAATAGCTTTCCTTAAACAGTTAAAGTTGGAGGCCTACCTCAACCGGTGGTCAATGGAGTTCCGTTGCGCTGCTCCAGCTTCCGCTTCCTTCTCCTCAATGAGTGATCAACCTGAAACAAAGCAAAGGAAATACAACAAAGCACGTAACTAGATACAACAATGAACTATTTACTCACAAAGTCAAGTCATGAGCTATCAAGTACATTACACACAAGACATAGGAAAACATCACTGATTGCATTAATAATGAAATAAGAGTTAGCTTACAACTAAAGTCTTGATGTCACAAGCCTTCTCAGAAAGAGTCTAGCTAGCATGTTCTTCAAGCATTCACTCTTTGAAGATGGATCTCCCAACTTACAAGAGCTCTCTCACTCATAAGTTTTACACAATATCAAGGGCACTTCACAACCTTCCACAAGCTATCAACAATCTCACACTTGTCACTCTCACACCAACTATCTAGCAAACTCACACACACTAACAACACTGCTCAACTAGCCAACTATTAGGAACTAGCAGGAACTCGCAATGAATATCAATGGTGAGAGTTTAAATAGGAGAAGGAGTCTCCATAGAAGGTGGAAAAGGGAGCTTATCATCAAGGAAGGTAGCACAATTGACGGAACTGCCACACCAGAGAGGGAAGGGTGACATAAACTAGGCCAACAACCAGGTCTGGAGTCATCTAGAAGGGCGACTTTTGGAACAAATTCGCCCAATCTGGATCATTGTGTACACATAACCGGGGTTCAACGATGACATCGCTAGTGATCAGTACAGCTAGTCAGATCGTCGTTGAGGTTAACACATAGCCCTGCGTTGGTGCTTAAAATCGGGCCATCACAGGAATCAGGTGTACTTTCACGCTAACAGCGCAAATGGACTATTCATGAGCACCTCTCAGAGCATTTATTAAGCCAATAGCCGCAATGAGGCAGATAACATAGGAAAACTGGGTCAATTGACATCATAGGAGAGCATTTGTTTGTCATAAGCATGTTTGGCTTGGACACATGACAGAGTGAAAAGACCGGGACTGAAAGCAGTGATAAATTACTGTGTAACAAAGTTGATACCCCTAAGGATTAGGATCAATGCTTCTAAACTAATGGCTTAAGTTTCTCGGGATATCAACAGACATAAGTTTGATTATTTTCTTATTTTTCCAATATGCCAAGGCCTAAAGCCCTTAGGTGCTACATCTTTACCTCCATATGACTTGGCGCCATGACCTCTGGCTATTCTCTATTGGATATTGTTAGATGAGCTTTGCTCCTTTATTTTCAAACATCGATATGGTGATGTACTTGGATCTAAACCTCTTAGGTGTTTTCACTTAGTACCTCACAATTGGGGATTGTGACCTAGAGCCAAATCTTATTGAATATCAGTGGAACCCATAGACTAAAGACAAACATGTTTAGGCACTTAGGTAGCCTACAACCTGATATGGCCCACCTATCCACCTCACCTTCCATTATACTTTCTATGTCATCTATTGGAGCCAATAAGGACTTTCCACATGTCGTGCTTTCAATTGGTCTAGTCAACATTCCAAATATGTCAGAAAACCTGCAATTTTTCATTCACCATTGTTGCCATGTCATGGTCTTCACCACTTATCACCACTTGGTACCCTACATCATTACTGCCACTTGGCATACTATGTCATTTATCAGATGTCAAATTATTGGAGGTTCATAGAGTTTTAGCATTGAGAAATGACCGAAAGGTTGAGGATTGATGTGGGCGATAAGCCAAATTACCAGTGCCCAATAGAGTAGGCACTTGATTTGTTCTAGAATCCATAGGGTGAAGGCCGACATGGTTGATAGGCCAAGGCTCGACAACCCGAGGCTTGATTTTTCAGAACATCGACTCTTGATATGATAGGTCGTTAATTTATGACATTGCTTATGGGATTTTGCATCATCTAACGAATATTAGATGTCAAATATTTGTGTGCAAGCACAAATTAGATGAGCTGAATGTGATGTGGGCCAAAGCATATGATGCTGAAAGATGATAACCTGAGGCCTGATATGATGGAATTTCAAGGCTTGATATGATGGAACATCAAGTAACGACAATGATTTTCATCAATTATAGCCCGTTTCTTTGCTCTGCTGCCTTTGTTATGTTTCCATGGTTATTTCCCTTTGTTATTTTATCATAGCATGGATCCTCCTAAGCATACCCTCTGCATCCTGATCTTAGAGTGAATCCCCCTGAGTTGTTGTTTATAGTTTTTAACCCTACACAATTAATTGTTGCAAAGAATTTCTTAAAAAAAAATAGAAAAATATATAATGGAAAACACATATATTTACATAGAGATTTTATCTTGGAAACCCAAAACCGAGAAAACTAGCAAGCTTTCATTTTCATTATATTTTTTGTACAATATTACAATACAATATATATCAAGTGGCATACATGAATCACCAATCAAACCTTAGTCCTTTAACCAAAACTACAAAACAACCATGTGCCACCAATTTTTTTATAGAAAAATTAGGGGCCAAAAACAACCAAAATTTTGATGCAAAAAACTACCCAAACAAATTTTCTTAGGGTGTTTCCCCAAAACCCCATATAGGGGATCTCTCACCCCATTACATACCCCCTAACCAAGGGGGGTTAGAAAACCCTCCTTTGTTCATGGTGCACATAATTCGTGCAAAAAATACAACACATACCCAAGATTCTCCCACCCGTTGTTTTATTTGAATATAGGGGGAAACATGAGTATTCAATCAAAAATTCAGCGCAGTAATACCCATTTTTTCTCTACACCAAGATAAATTTTAAATTCTCATACATTTTATTAATGCATCCATAGTATTATTCAAAATGTCCACCTTCACCAACAACACCTTCTTGTCTTCAATCATATCCCTTAAAAAGTAATGCTAAACACCAATATGCTTTGCCCTCAAATGATAACTATGGTCCCTTGCAAAGGAAATTGCATTTTGGCTATCATAATTTATCCTTTAGATTGTTGTACCAACCCCATACTTGAAATGGAATCTTTGTAACAAAACTACTTCTTTGCTTGCATGAGTGATTTTCATGTGTTAAACTTTTTTAGTTGAAAGTACCACTATAGACTATCTCTTACTCATCCAATTGATAGCTCCTCCAAATAGTTTAAACACATACCCACTCGTAGATATTCTACTATATGTATCTCCAACCTATTCTGCATCAACAAAACCATGTATTTCCAATCATTTATTTTGTCTTGGTCTTCCTTCATATCACAATCCATAATCAATAGTGCCACACAGATACTTGAAATCGCTCTTTACTATTGTCCAATGCTCCTTGACTAGTTTTGACATATACCTACTTAGTACTCCCACTACATTAGTCTAGTAAAAACCATTGGTCACATCAAACTTCAACCACCTAGACATATGGAACATGAGCCATGTACTCTTCCTCTTCATGTGTTTTGGGATATTGATCTGCAGATAACTTTACACCTCGAGGAATAGGGACCTTCACCAGTTTACTTACATATATATTAAACCTCTGCACACTATCCTGATATACTTCCTCTAATTTAATCAATGTTTCCTCTTTTCTTGATCTCTTTTAATTTCCATGCCTAAAATGAAATTTGTAGCACCAAGATCCTTCATGTCAACTTTAAAAGACAAATTGGTTTTCATTTCTTAGATGATTTTCCTATCGTTTCCAATTAACAATAATTCATCTACATAGAAGACCAAATAAATAAGACGATTACCAAATAATTTAAAATAGATACAATGATTCACTTTGATCCTTATGAGGCCAAGTCATTGTATATATGTATCAAATTCTTGATACCATGTCCTTGGTGATTGCTTCAACCCATAAAAGGACTTTTTATGCCTACATACCAACTCTTTATTAACCTTGATAATGAAGCCTTTTGGATGCTTCATGTAGATATCTACTTCTAGATGCAAATGTAAGCACTTTTTCTTCACATCGATATATATTCTGCTTCAAAAGCAAAAGAAACAACAACAGATAAAAGAAATTTAATAGAGGTTAACTTAGAAATAGGAGAAGAAATATCTCCAAACTAAATTCCCTTCACCTAGAAATAACCTTTTGCTACTAATTGAGCTTTGCATTTTGCAACCTTTCCTTCTACATTCTACTTCTTATTAAACACACATTTGTTGCTAATATGTTTTCTTAAAGTTGATAACTCTACTAGATCCCAAGCCTCATTCTTGTCTAGGGCCTCCATTTCTTCAACCATGGCCTTTTTGTAGAGTTTTCCATCCTTTAAATCGACTTCCTTCTTAATAGTTCTAGGATCATTATTAGTAATAGGTAAATCAAAATTCGAACTGAAATTTGGTGGAGTATACCTTTTTGGCCTCCTTCTTTCCTAAACTAATCTCCTCAATGCCAGAGTATATGGTTCTTCTTCTTTTGATTCATTTTCTTCTGAAGAGTTTGAATCATCATCCTTTAGTTCAAACTCTATCTTCTCTCATTCTTTCTACCTTGGAAAGACTTCCTATTTGATAACATCTTTCACTTCTTTAAATACCACATCTCGACTGTACACATACTTCTTTGTTTCCAGGTTCCAAAGTTTATAACCTTTTAAACCATCTTTATAACCAATAAAGATGCACCTTTTAGATTTTTCGATCCATCTTATTTTTATTTTCCTTTGAAACATGTACATATACATCATAGATAACACCTTGCGATATGTGAGAAATGGTTTCTTACCAGTCCATACCTCATGTGGAGTCTCATCATCCAACGTTGATGAGGGTGATCTCTTTACCAAGTAACATGTACTATCCACTATGTCTACCGAGAATTCTTGTCCTAACCCAACACCATTGAGCATGTTCCTTGCTTTTTCCATCAACATCATGTTCATCTTTTATGAAACTCTATTTTGTTGAGGTGTGTATGGTCCATTCTTCTGTCGTGCTATACCACACATTTTACATAACTCTTCAAATTCCTTCCCACAAAACTCTCCACTGTTATCCATCCTTAATACCTTTATTTTCGTCTTTCTCTAATTCTCCACCAAAACATTAAAATCTTTAAATCTCTCAAAGACTTCATATTTCTTACTAAGGAAATATATCGATATATTCCTCAAGAATTCATTTATAAATGAGACATAGTACATAAATTTACCTAATGATGGAAATAACACAAGTCCAAACATGTCACTATGCACTAGTTGTAGTTTTCCCTCTTCCTTTTAATAGTAAATGAGAATATCACCTGATTCTGCTTTCCATCTAAAAAACATTCACAGAAATCAAAATCCAAAGAGAAATTAGACATACCTTCTACCATACCATTAGAATCTAGTAGTTGGAGTCCCTTGTCTTTGATATGTCCCGATATTTGATGCCACAACATAGTCTTGCTCATCTAATTGATAACTCCTCCAAATAGGTTAAACACATACCCACTTGTAGATCTCCTCTTATACATATCTCCAATCCAGTATACATCAACAAAACCAAGTATTCCCAATAATCTATCCTGTCTTGGTCTTCCTTGGTATCATAATCCATCATCAATAGTGCCACACAAATACTTGAAATCCCTCTGTTATGCAACCAACTCACAAAAATATAGATAAATGACTTAAAAATTATCCTCTTCAAGGGGGAAACCCCCTTTACATTACATAAATGAATAATTATTTGATCATACAAATGAAAAGACCTCATTTGTATATATAGGATTCTAAGGGGTCACAATATAATCAAAGCCTACATAACAATAATAATGTAAGGGCACATCAATAACAATAGTGGGCTTCTATGGGGCACACCAATAACAATATGGTGGTCACATGGGCACAATAATAATAATAAGGGGATACACTAGTATTATAATGACCTAACATGCCCCTCTCATTCAAAAAAGTGTTGTCCTCAACGCTTGAGTAGTTATGGATTCTTCTGTATAAAATTCTCATCCTCCCATGTGGAATCTTCAACAGGTAAGTTCTTCCACTTAATGAGATACTCTGAAATTGATCAATTTCGTAGTTTTCAGGTTCTTATTTCCATGATTGCTTCAGGCTCAAATATGATTTTTCCTTCTTCATCAAGTTCTGGCAACACTGTTTGAACTAAAATATTATCACCGATAACCTTCTTTAAGCACAAAATATGGAAAACTAGGTGTACTTGGGAAGATGCAGGCAACTCTAATTTATATGCCATATTACCAATCTTTTGCTACACCTTGTAAGGATCATATTACTTGGGTGATAATTTGTTATCCTTCTTAGCTTTCTTCAGAGACATTTGTTTGTATGGTTGTAGCTGTAAAAATACCTAGTCATCTGCATCGAAACTTATTTCACTACAATGCTGATATGCTTGTTGTTTCATTCGATTTTGCGCCAGATTGAGGTTATCCTTTAAGAGTTCGATAACTTTTTATTGATGCTCGATGTGATATTCCCTGCTTAAACCTTAGAATTTTCTCCTAAAAATGATATGATGGATGGTGGATGATATCCATAAAGTGGCATAAATGGGGTCATTTTTGCTGCAGTATGGAAGGAAGTGTTATACCACCATTCAACTAGAGGTAACCACTTGATCCATTGTGTTTATTTATTAGATACAAGGCAATAAAATATATGCTTCCAAAAATTTGTTCACTATCTCAGTTTTCCCTTCAGATTGAGGACAATAAGATGAGCTATGAGCTAATTGAGTACCAAGAAAAGAAAATAATTCTGTCCAAAAATTTCCATTGAAAATGGGATCTCTATCACTTACTATAATATTTGGATTTCCATGAAACTTTTGAATTGTTTCCATAAATGCATTACCAATTGTAGTGGCTTTAAAAGGATGAGAAAATGCACAAAAGTGTGCATACTTGGTAAGTATATCAACTGCCACTATGATGACACTCTTTCCTTTAGACTTGGGTAAACTTGTGATAAAATCCATTAAGACTTCCTCCCAAAGCTGACTTGGAATGGTTAAAGGTTGTAACAGACAAGGGGTCTTAATTGTCTCAACTTTATTTCATTGGAAAACCAAACAATCTGCCACAAACTTCTGAATATCAGATTTAACGGCATCCCAAAAAAACTCCTTCTTGACCCTATGGTAAGTCTCTAAAAATATTGAATTCCCTCCTAAGGGAGAGGTGTGAAATTCCAAAAGAATATTTTGTTTGAGTTGATAATTCTTACAAAGATATAAGCAAAATTTGTACCATAATGAATCATTTTTCCAGCTAAATGTATCCGATGTACTAGGATCTTGTTGTAACTTTTGAATGAGTGACCAAACCTCTTCATCATTCTTTCATTTATCCCTTTCTTCAGTTATCCACTAAGGTTAGATAATAGAAATGACACAAAGAAATCCTTCCACATCCTCATCCTCTCTTGAGAGCGCATCTGTAACAACATTTTTCTTCCCTTTTTTGTATATGATTTCAAAGTCATAAACCAACATATTTTTCACCCATTTTTTCTACTCTTCTAAAGATAATATTTGTTCCAAAAAGTATTTAAGAATATCGTGATTTTTTTTAACCTTGAAGTGCCTTCCGATTAGGTAAGGTCGTCATTACTTTAATTCATGTAGTATTGCCAACATTTCCTTCTCATAAATAGGTTTGTGTAAATACTTTCCTTTGATTGGATGGATTTCAAAAGCAATGTGTGTTCCTTTTGGCATTAAAACAACACCAATTCCATTTCCCAAAGCATCACATTCCACAATAAAATTTGTTGTGAATTCTGGCATAGCTAAGACTGGTGTTTGGCACATTGCCTCTTTAATATGTTCAAAGGCCTTCGTCTCTTCTAAAGTTCAAGAAAATGCATATTTCTTCAGTAATGATGTGAGAGGTGCCACTATTCTCCCATAATTCTTAACAAACTTGCGATAATACATTGTCAACCCAAGAAATCCTCAAAGATGCTTTATAGTTGTGGGGATTTTCCATTCCTTAATGGATTTAATTTCATTAGGGTCTACCTTAACACCCTCATGAGATACAGTATGACCCAAATATTCCACCTCATATACTCCAAAGAGACATTTGGAGGTTTTTGCATATAATTTTTTCTCCTCCAATTGCTTGAGAACATTGTTAATATGTTGAATATGATCCTTCCATGACTTGTTGTAAATTAGTATATCATCAAAAAATACTAAAACATATTTTCTAAGCAAGATTTTGAAAATGGAATTCATCAAACCTTGAAATGTGGAAGGTTCATTAGCAAGGCCAAAAGGCATGAAAAAAAATCATAATGACCCTCATGAGTTTTAAATGTTGTTTTTGGAATGTCTTCAGTATTCATTCTAATTTGATGATATCCTAAACAAAGATCCAACTTCGTGAAATAAATTTCTCCATGTAATTCATCCAGCACTTCATCAATGATAGGAATGAGAAATTTATCTTTAATAATGACCTTGTTGAGCTCCCTATAATTTGGACAGATACACCATGATCCATCCTTCTTGTGCACCAATACTACTGGAGTAGAGAAAGAACTTTGACTAGGTTGAATTATACCAGCCTCTAGGATTTCTACAACCATATATTCAGTTTCACTCTTTTTGGCATAAGGATATATATAAGCCCTGATGTTTGGAGGAACATTTCCTGGAATCAACTGAATCACATGATCATGATCATGAATAGGTGGGAGGAATTTGGGAGTCCCAAACACCTTGGAATGATTGTCCAAGACTTTTTGGAGATATGGAGAAATAGATGATTTCAATGTTTGAACCCTTAGTGAGCATAATTGTGTAATTACGCCCCATTTTTCTTTTTTTAGAATCATTGTCATGCCATTAAATCTGATTATATTTCCTTGTTTCCTTGCAATACCCATTAATTCAACTTACTTTCCTTCCCAAAAAAATTTCAAGAAAAGTTCTTGAAAATTGAAACCTATTGTCCCCAAATGGACTCCTAATACAACCTCAACACCACCCATTGGAATGGAAATCATTGGATTATTCCTTGAATATTCCCTTATGGGTAGCGTGATATTATGACACTATCCATAGAAATTTATAGTTCCTCCATTTGCAACCATCACTTGACACTTTGTTGTTGGATATAGGAAGCAATTTAATTCCTTCTCTATCTTACAATGAATAAAATTATGGGCACTACTCAAATCAATCAACACTATTACCTTTTTCTTCTTGATATATACCTCTATCTTGAGAGTTTGAGGAGTGGTAATTCTCGCCAATGCATTACAAGATATGGTCAAATTCATTTCTTCTTTTTTTGGGGCTGGTTCTTTGTGTATATACTCTTCTTTTGTTTTTTCTTGTTCCTTTTCTTCCTCCTCTTCACAATCTATGTGGAATAATTTCTTCTCAGCACAATTATGACCTTTAATGTATTTGCTATCACAATTGTAACAAAGCCATTTTTCTCTTTTTTCCTCCAATTTTTGTGGTGTAAACCTTGTAGGTTGTGGAAGGCTAGGAGAAACAACACTTCCATCTTTATAGTTATAAGTGGTAGACTTCCTTGTTGTCATAATTTTTCTTTCAACTTTACTTTCCACCTTGAATACCTTCTCCAATGAATTAGGATCCCAAAGGTGAACCTGATATTGGATGTTATCCTTTATGGTTCCTACGAAGATATCCATCCTATGCTCCTTTGGAATATCATTTACCCTCATATTCAATTTTTGGAAGTCCTCAATGTGCTCCGCCATTGAACCCTTTTGTTTGACATTTATCAATTCACTAAAGAAGGTGTTTCTCTTTGTATCCTCAAAATGTGCTATCATTTCCTCCATAAAAATTAACCTAGTGGAAAGTCGTTGACGAGAACAAATCCATCATTACCATACAAATTGACTGGGTTCTAAATATAAAGTTGCAATGCGTACCTTTTGTTCGTGTTTCAGATTATGGAGATCGAAATACTGCTCCATATATAGTATCCATGTTACTGATTTTTTGGCATCAAACTTCATCATATTGATATTTGTAATATGGTGTGTCTTCAATCCAAAGTTAGAGCCTATGGAAGCCTTATTAAAATTCCTTCTATTCTCATAATGAGTTTCATCTAATACCTTTTCGCTAGTAAGAAGCATTTCTTGCAGTAACTTTGTCAAACCTTCCATCTCTATTTTTAAACCATTCTTCAAATCTTCCATGTTTCCTTTCATCTTTTATCCTATACCATAAATCTTAGCTTCCATACCATTCTTCAAACCATCTATATTATATTCCATTTCATTTTGGTTACTCTTTGCGAGAGCACAACTTTTTGTACTTGGTCTCTTAATTTTGATATATCATGTAGCATTTCTTCCTCTTCTTCATGCATCATAATGGATCTTTCTAGTTTCTTACTAGGTGTTTCCCTTTTCTTCCTTTGAGTAATTTTGGAATCAAACAATGATATTGATGCTTTACTATTCCCCTTGAATCACTTCAAACTAAATTTTCAAACAAAACTTATGCCAATTTTTACAAAAATACACACCTTTTACTTGCTTTGTAGGAGCATGATATTGAAATTATTGTATCTCTGTAAATTTGAATCTTCAAGGTATGAAATTTGGTCTTGTGGTAGGCCTTTGCATATTATTTGCAATGCGAGAAGTCAGACCAAATTTGTATTATTCAAGATGAATTTATGTCCAATCTCCCCTGCTGGGCTGATTATGGACAGGTTCAGTAAAACAAACTTGTATGGAATGCTACATGTCATTGTTTCAACCTTCGGCTCTGAAAACAATACAAAAGATACTAATGTCTGTGTAATTTCAGTCCCTTTTTACGAAATTAAAATCTGATGCTTGTAGAGGAATATATGATGATTTTCCCAATGTCCCCTAGTTGAGATTAAATTCTGGAGCATGCAAAACCCTAACTTACATGGATTATATCTAAGAAACTATATTGAACCAAGATCTGAAATTCATATATGAGGTTTGCCAATACTTTGGATCCCTGTGATTTCAATTTAATTTTCTGAAGCTTCGTAGAAAAAAAAATGTTATAGTGAAAATTCCAAGATGACCTGTTTGAAGAAGTGAAACCCTAAAATCCAAAGCTCTCATACCAAATGTTATGCGACCTGTTATCACTCCAGAAAACTCTCCTAGGTTGTAGCTTGGAGATGCCTAGTAACATATAATCTTCAATATTGTTCTCTGAACTATTGGAATAAATGATGGTTTGGATCAAGTTAGATAACCATTTCAGCTCTATTCTCACTCAAGGCATGCATGAACACTCTCACCAATACAAGGCTTTAGACCCCTAATGCTCAATAATTTATAAATTCAGGATAGATGGAGAATCTTGACTGTACCAACAGATTCATACATAAACATAAATGAATGGCTAGCTACAGGCAGCAAAAGAGAATATTGGTTGTACCGGCAAATGCATATATGACCACATATGAATGGCTAGCTATAGGCAGTAAAGAAGCTTGCAAACCTAATTCATCAAAGCATAGATGAGATGACAATTATCTGGCCTTAGACACAAAAGAAAACATGAACAAACTGTTCAAATGCAAGCATAGAACAACAAAGAGAATGGACATTGAACATATAATGGCAAAAGAAGCTTATATTGCTAGAATGAAGATGAGAAGCTTGAAGGAACAAAGGAGGAATAATCTCCAGAAGTTAAACCTCTATTACATCTTACTTTCAGCTATTTATAGCCTGTTTACAATGCTCCTGAGCTATCTAGAAGGCTCGGAGTCTTAATCTATCCACTCTATCCCTTAACTGTTTGATTCCCTGAAGGTAAACATGGCTTGGAGGTTTTTCCCCTTCTCACAAAAGAATAATGACATTCAAATATTTTGGGTAGCTTAATGCGCTGCCTAGGATCTCTCTTGTGCCAAAAATGCCCCATGATGCTTGTTTTTATGAGTTGTGATGTGGCCTTTGATCTTATGTTTTGAACAGTTGCGTTGTCTACTCTATGATCTCTGTTGATTTGGCTGTGTTGCACTGTTGATGCTCCCTGATCTTTCTGTTTTGGGTTGAAGTGTGTTGTGACCCTTCTCTTTCCCTTTCGAGGCTCCTATTTCCTGGAAATTTGTCTCCTGGGCTCTGTTATATGGTGGAATGGGTCTTCGGGCCCTTATAATCCCTTTAAATGGCCCCTTTCTGTTAATACATGATTTTTTTCTGTTTTTTTTTTTTTTTTTTTTTTTTTTTTTTTTTTTAAACAGAAAACGCAGCGACACTGTGAAAATACCGCCCATCTCTGTCCTTTTCGGACTTAAGAAATATTTAGATATAGCTTATTCTCCTCTTGGGTCTGCCCTTGCAGTGATATCACATCTCCACCGTTGATCTGGGAGTCCTAGATCCAACGGTGATGATCCATTTCGAGCGCCTCTTTTGTATTGAAGTTAACTGCCCGATGAGGGAATTTTTCTCTCTCCTAGTCTTGGAAATGTGGCAGCAGCTATATGGCATCGGGCAGAACTCGGACTAAACCACTTACTGCCCATGGCCCACCCGAAATCCTACCTATTTCACAATTTCTTTGTGTTTTTTTTAAATGCGGCAAAACATTGAAAATCATTAAAAAAGACTTTGGTGGACTTGAAAACTTATGTATTTCACTTCCCAGAACCCATCAGGTCCAGGTTCCATTTCTATCACTACCGGCCAATGCTCCCCTCGTATTTTCATTATACAACGAAAATACATGAAATACATTAAAATTTGGGCTTTCGCGGCTTCAAAATATATACATTTTTATTCCGAAACCCTTTCGGGTCCAAGTTTTATCGCATTGGCGTTGTCCCCCTTTCCCTTTGTATTTTGTTAAAATAACGAAAAACACAGCAAATGCTTTAATAATGGCTTTGGCACGGACTTCAAACTTTATGAATTCTCATATATACTGCCATCGGGTCGAGCTATCGGGTCGCCGATATGTATGTGCATAGGCCTCGCCCCTTGGTATAGTGCCAATGCAATCTTAGCGATGTGATAAATCACAATTGCTACTAGCCAGTGCTCGAGTCCTTTATATAACATAACCTACTCCCTGCCGATGCGACCCATCGATCCGATCATTGATGATCACTGATCGACAGTGTCATGCACCTACCTTTATGCTATCCCCTCTACTCAGCCGATTGCAATTAGCCGCCTAGATCTGGGCCGTTGATTAGCCAGATCTAACGGCGGTTGTTCATTCCTCTGTTTAAGCTTGCGTTTGTGGGTTTTTAATGGTTTTTTAAGCATTTTAGCCTCCCGATAATGCATTTCTTCCCTTTCAAGGGCTTTCCTCTTGAGCTGATTTTGATCATTAGAGGATATTTGAGCAAAAAATGAAGATTTCAAGGGCATTAATGCATCCATTGGCATGTTTCTAGGCAAATTGGGAGACTTCAAGAGCCTATATGGATCCATTTGTGGGCCTTTTGCCAGCAAGGCTAACACTACTAGTGCACAAAAAGATAGATCAACGGCTTAAAAATTATCCTCTTCAAGGGGGAAACCTCCTTTACATTACATAAATGAACAATTCTTGGATGATACAAATGACAAGACCTCCTTTGTATATATATGAGTCTAAAGGGTCACAATTTAATCAAAGCCTACATAACAATAATAATGTAAGGGCACAACAATAACAATAGTGGTCTTCTGTGGGGCACAACAATAACAATATGGGGGATACATGGGCACAAAAGAAAATAATAAGGAGGATACACTAGTATTATATGTACCTAACACCCCCTTTACCATTATCCAATGCTCCTTTCCTGGTTTTGACGTATACCTACTTAGTACTCTCATTACATCAGTCTAGTACAAACCATTGCTTACATCAAACTTCAATACGCCCTAGGATATGGAACATGAGTCATGTCCTCTTCCTCCTCATGTGTCTTGGGAGATTAATGTGTAGATAAATTTACACCTGTAGGAATAGAAACCTTCACTAACTTACTTTCATGCATATTAAACCTCTTCATATTATCTCGATATACTTCATCTTAATCGACCATTGTTTCCTCTTTTCCTTATCTCTTTTAATTTCCATGCCTAAAATTAAATTTGTAGCACCAAGGATTTGAATCATGATCCTCTAGTTCAAACACTATCTTCTCTGGTTCTTTCTCCCTTGGAAAGAATTCCTATTTGATAACATATTTCACTTCTTTAAATAGCACATCTTGATTATACACATACTTCTTTGTTTATGGGTTCCCAATTTTTTAACCTTTTAAACCATCTTTATAACCAATATAAATGCACCTTTTATATTTTCTATCGAACTTAGTTTTATTTTCCTTTGAAACATGTACATATGCATCATATAAAAATACCTTGAGTTGTGTGAGAGATGGTTTCTTACCAGTCCATACCTCATGTGGAGTCTCATGATCCAGCCTTGATGAGGATGATCTCTTTACCAAGTAACATGTAGTACCCACTACCTATGACCATTATGAATTTGTTGTGTTTTCATTTGGGCTGACTAATGCTTTAGCAACATTTATGAGTATGATGAATGGTATTTTCCATCTTTACTTTGACAAATTCCTTTTATTTTTATTGATAATATTCTGATTTACTCAAAAATCTTTGAGGAGCATAAAGAGAATTTGAGGATAGTGTTGCAAACTTTATGGGAAAACTAGCTTTATGTTAAATACAATAAATGTGATTTTACAAGGATCAAATCCAATACTTGGGACATATCATTCATTTGAAGGTATAGCTGTACAACCTAAGAAAATTAAAACCATCATGGAATGGCATGTCCCTAAAAGTGTTGCAGATATTCAGTCTTTTATGGGGTTAGCTGGATATTACTGTTGTTTTATAGAAAAATTATCTAGGATCACTTACCTTACAACTTCTTTGCAGAAAAAAGGAAGAGCACTCAAGTGGATAATAAACGTTAGGATAGTTCTGAGCGATTGAAAAAATTATTGACTACAACCCATGTGTTGAAAGTGGTAGACGAGAAAGATTTTATAGTTTGCACATTTGCGTATCAAGAAGGTGTTAGAGGAGTTTTGATGCAAGAAGGCGGAGTAATAACTTAATGTAAATTGAAAGATCATGAACAACTATATTTTTCTTATGACCTGGAATTAACTGCAATAGTTCACGCCTTGAAAGTACGTCCACATTATTTGTTGAGGAATAGATTCCTCTTAATGACTCATCATAGCATTTTAATGAGTTTCTTTAAACAACCTAATTTAAATGTAGGCCAAGCTAGGTGGACCACTTTCCTAAACGAATTTGACTTTGACATAAGGCATATCAAAGGGAAAGGAAATCGCTTTGTTGGTGCACTAAGCAGAAAACTGCATTGTGTGTATGAGATTTCCTAGAACGAAGTAGAAATAATTTTTTTTAGCAGATCAAAGAAGTTGCCGATAAATACCTAGAATACAGATTTTTATGGTAGCAAACCAAATAGGCACAAATTTCTAGAAAACAATCCAAATATAGTATATACTAATTCCTAACCGTGTCCTAACCAAACCATTGTTAAACAATTAGGGAGTTGTTTTGTTATGCTATTCTAATTGTGGTTTGGATGTAATCCAAACAAAAACTAGTAATAATTTTTGTTGGTGTTCATATTGAATTTAGTTTTTTATTAGACATTATTTACCATATTATTATTACTATAAATAAAATATGAAGACTTACATTTGATATTTATAAGGTTTTAGTATAATTCATTTTCAGATTTATATTAAAAATCCAATTCAATAACAAAATAAAAGAATAAGATAAAATAGAAATTAAAAATTGTATATAAGTGCCTATATTTTCTTTTACATCATAAAATAAGTTATATTTAATTAAAAACATATGAGTCCCACTTCTTAAAAATAGCTTCAGCCATGATAAAAAAGATTAGAGATATTATTTAAGTTGAAACCAGTTTTAATCTTAAAATTATATATAAAACTATTTGTGATTAATTAAGAATTAATCTTTTTAAAATATAAAATATTAAAACACTCCAATAAAAAATTATTTGAAAAAATAAAAATCATTTTATTCATGTCAACCTAATTTATACCTAAATTTATTAAAATCATTTTATTCATGTGAACCTAATTTATAATTAAATAAGCAATTACTACTCAATTATGCTTATTTGATTCAACGCTATATTCAATTGCTATATTCAATTGATAAATTCAAAATAGGAAATTCATAAATTGCAACATAGCAACAGGCAACTCTTTCTGACCATGGCCATCACTGTCATTCATGGAATCTTATCTGGACATGAAAGGCTTATTTGCAATACATCCAGCGAAACTAGCCATTTATACTTAGACTGATTCAATGAAACTTGAATACCTCCCTATCGGTTGGTTGGTCTCATCACAAGGGGAATCTATCCACCACTACGATCTGGTCTGGATGATGGGTTTTAATGTCATGGAAAAAGATCTATTCATTATTATTTGGTTTTAGGTTTTATATCAGTTTTAATTGGTTTTAGGTTTTATATCAGTTTTAATGTTGGATGGAGAAACAATTTATTTATCGCAATTATTTGGTATTCAAATCAATTTTAATATTAGATAAGAAAATGATATATCTATCACTATTATCTAGTTTTCAAATTACTATAAAAAAAATAAATTTATTTACAAGAAATCTTAATCTAAATTAATTTTTCAAAGAAAAAAGTAATTATTTACCAGATTTCTTAATCCCAATTATCCAAATTCTAGACATCTTTGTCCATCAAAGACATCTTTATCAATCAAAACAGTTAAACAACCATTGAATTTAATTTACAGCTTTTTTGTTGAAAGCTTTACTATATCTGACTGTTAAACAACCATCAATCCCAGAAATATGCTCTTTTGTTGAAAGCTTTACTACATCGGACTGTTTCTGTTGCTTTACAGAGTTCATACAGTGCAGCCTCCTGACCTGGCATGCATCACTTAGCATATGAACCAACCTGGTATTGCTGGACAACTCCTAAGTGAACAAAAAGGTATTGCTAGACAACTCCACTCAGTACGTCCATACAACACACATGCTAATACCTACCCCACAAGCCTTCGTACAGAGAAAAAGAAATCAGCAAATTTTCAGTAATAAATCTTTACAAATATTGGATTAAATTGATGGTAATTTTTTTGGTAAGAATTGCCCTACAACTATTAATCTCTATCACATAAGGAAAACCTCACATAAGGAAAACCTGCTGAAATTGCAGAATACATGGAAAAATCATTACCCTTCCCACCATTATAAGGAAAACCTGCTGAAATTGCAGAATACATGGAAAAATCATTACCCTTCCCACCATTATAACCCCGAGGAATAAATTAGAGAAAATTTAAGGTATATCCATAAAATAAAACCTGTGAATAGAATTTTGAGATAGAAGAAAGACGGCCTATTAAAATCCAAAAGATAACCAGAGTCAACTATCATTTATGTTTATCTTCCATCTCCTCCCTCAATACTCCAACGGTTTTAATATTTTTTTTTATTAAATATTCATCTTTGGTTCAGATGTACATATTCTTATTGATCCCATTGATCATTTCAACTAGTTAATGAACCTGCAAATTTACTTTTAGACTCAGAAGCTTTGTTTTATATGTTAAGTGGTTAGGAAGAATAATTCTTATCTTCTTTATCCTAATTCAATTTTTACAATAATATAATGAATTTTCATATATGAAAACCTTGTTGAAATTAAATAATACTAAAGATAAATTATAAAAATTGTATTATCATTATTAATTTGTCCATATAAAAATAAACAATCTCAATTTTAAAAAATTAAAACAAGAAAATTGTAAATTTGAAATAATTTTGAATAGATAATTTTATAACTTTCATTGTTATAAAGTGATATAAGAAAAACATAGATCATAACATCAAGTTAGTAGCTCCTTAATACTCATTCTCCTGCCATATAGGTTAATTGGTTCATCACTAATATAGTTAGATGTATTGACTTGTTTGAGGTAGTATTTTTTAATGTGGTTATTAATGATAATTATTACTATATAAGCTATCTAGACACAGGATCACTTCGGAGTGAGTAACCTTTCATTAGCAAAATGCTTAAACAACCAATTAAACTACCCTTTGAAAATAGATAGTATATTAATTATTTATGTATTAATATTTGTATATATATTACAATTAAACTACCTTTTGAAAATAGATACTATATTAATTATTTATATATTAATATTTGTATATATATTCATTAGGTTATGATATAGTGACTATTATAAATAATAAAATAATATCTTTAATTTTTTTAATTTATGTTTAATGAGTAATAATAATAAGTTTGATTTAGAGACTTTAAATTATAATTAGTTAATTTTTAAATTAAAACATACCTTTTGAAAAAATAGATAAGATATTAAATTATTCATGTATTAATATTTGTATATATATTAGAAATTAGGTTTATGATATAGTGACTAATTATATAATAAATAATAATCTTTAATTTTTAATTTATTGTTTAATGAATAATAATAAAAGTTGAGTTAGAAACTTAGAAGTTATATATTATTATTTTTAAAAATTAAAAAATACCCCTTGAAAATTAGATAGTATATTAATTTTCAAGTATTAAATATTTGTATATATATTACAATTAGGTTTATGATATAGTGACTATCATATAGTAAATAATAATAATCTTTAATTTTTTTAATTTTAATGTTTAATGAGTAATAATAATAAGTTGACTTAGACTTTAGAGTTATAATTAGTTTTTTTTAATTAAAAACCCTTTAAAAATAGATAGTATATTAATTATTCATGTATTAATATTTGTATATATATTACAATTAGGTTTATGATATAGTGACTATTATATAATAAATAATAATAATCTTTAATTTTTTTAATTTTAATGTTTAATGAGTAATAATAATAAGTTGACTTAGACTTTAAGAGTTATAATTAGTTATTTTTAAATTAAAAATACCCTTTGAAAATAGATAGTATATTAATTATTCATGTATTAATATTTGTATATATATTACAATTAGGTTTATGATATAGTGACTATTATATAATAAATAATAATAATCTTTAATTTTTTTAATTTTAATGTTTAATGAGTAATAATAATAAGTTGGCTTAGACTTTAGAGTTATAATTAGTTATTTTTAAATTAAAAATACCCTTTGAAAATAGATAGTATATTAATTATTCATGTATTAATATTTGTATATATATTACAATTAGGTTTATGATATAGTGACTATTATATAATAAATAATAATAATCTTTAATTTTTTTAATTTTAATGTTTAATGAGTAATAATAATAAGTTGACTTAGACTTTAGAGTTATAATTAGTTATTTTTAAATTAAAAATACCCTTTGAAAATAGATAGTATATTAATTATTCATGTATTAATATTTGTATATATATTACAATTAGGTTTATGATATAGTGACTATTATATAATAAATAATAATAATCTTTAATTTTTTTAATTTTAATGTTTAATGAGTAATAATAATAAGTTGACTTAAACTTTAGAGTTATAATGAGTTATTTTTAAATTAAGTCACTTGCTTTTAACACTGAGTTGATACCACTTGTTAAATTATACGATTCACGTGTATGCAATATGTAACCTTGACTAACGTCTCTTAATACTGTCTTGGGATTTCCTTATGTTGTTAATCTTCCTTTTTATTAATTTAATGTAGTGCTTGTCGTTTGTTTTGATTTGATTACTCATGGCTTGTGCAAGTCTAAGTAAAATTAGTTTTGAAATTAGATTTTAATTGAGAAATTATAGCAAGCTTTCCTAATTTAATTTTTAATTAAAAGACTATTAGATATATTTTAGATGGTTGATTTATATTTATATTATTTAATTATTTTTTAAAAATAATTATCTTTAAAATAATTTTTATTTATTTATTTATATTTATATATATATATATATATATATATATATATTATATATATATATATTATAATATAAATTAAATTAAAATGTTACATTTTATGGTATTTATATATATATTTTTATTTTCATATTTATTTGATTTAATTATGTTATGAAGTAATTATACATTCAAAAATATAAAGAAAGTAAAGGTCACACTACATCAAAGATAAGAGACGCCATAAATTAGGTCATAGGTCAAAGAAAAATCTACAAGAAGAAAACTCAACAATCGTTTCTTTATAGAATTTTTGTCAACAATAGAGAAATGCAAATTATAGATGAATTACCCAAGAGCGAAGTCAACCCTCCACCAAGCAACAATTGTCCACATGAATTTTGTCCACAAGATGCCATACGTTTGTCCATAAGTTTGCCACAAAGATGTAGCATCATAGGTAACTTAAATTTCACAGAGATGCAGTGTCACTGGTAGCTCGGATTCCATAGAAGTATTGTGACTGGTAGCTCGAATTCCACAAATGTATGGTGCAACAGATAATTCAGATACCACAAAAGTATGTTTCCATCGACAACTTGTTTGATAACAGAAAGGCGTGCCTCAAGAAACTTGATCACAGAAAGGTGTGGCTCAGGAAAAATTTCTTTATCGCAAAAGAATAATGCTTTAGGTAGCTCATTTAATCACATAGAATGTGCCTCAGATTGCGCTTTAGATTCACATGTCACACACACAAATTCATTTCCACAAATGAAGTGGGAATTGGTTTTCAAATGATGGAGTAATGGTTTCAATGTATAGTTGTTTCCTCATTCGAAAAGCTACCTCTAAAGGCTGAGCCAATTTGTTGTCTAGAGGGCCAACTTCGCAGTTGAGATTTGAACAAAAGAGACATAAAAAATAATTTTATTTTTCTTATAAAAGTCCAAATGAGACATGGAAAAAATAATTTTCTTTTTGACTCTAACATAAAAACATGCTTAACGAATTATAATAAACACAACAATGATAGATATATATTATGAAGACCAAACCTAGTTACAATTTCAAGGAATAAGACATAATGTAGTACATGTATGATTTAGTTGTTGCACTAAATTTGATTATATTAATATGTATTATTCTTTTTGCTGAAGTAAGAGCCGAACCGGACAAAACACACCCTCGGAGCCGACCAACGACAACGGTCACCCCGACCACCCAAAGTACACAAAGGACGGAAAAGGACAAGATGCGCCAACAGGAAACGAGGAAATGACTCACCTAGCCCCACTAAACAGCACGACCTATCCCAACCGTCCACTCAAGCTGCCAGAACCAAGGGCCAGGAGCCATATCATGCTGTCATACACGACCGAACCTTAACGAGCGATGAAGGGCAGTTTCTGAATCCACCACCTTGCCACATGTTGAGATCCCTATGGGATCGCTCCTGAAACTGAAAAACCACTTACCACTTTACAGATGTGCGATTGTCGGAAAACCAACTATGGCCAGGATCTCTAGCCCAAAAGTGAAAAGAGGGAGAAAGCCAACTATTGTACATTGTTAACTGCCCGTTCTGCCTATTCATACAACAAAACCAAAACATGTTCCAGAATTTGCTTAAGAACTAATTCCGCAGAATGTTAACTCGTAACTTGGGGATCCCGGTCAAGTTGCTCCATAGTAAAGTGAGACCGAAATTGACTATCCAACCTTCCTGGTTCATCTTGTTACACTGAGGGTGCACAATCCGACAACGTCAATTTGTGTTATTCAACCTAGCCTGAAATTGAAAAACTTCCTTGTCCTCATCAACTTGATCCTTGCATATAGCCTTTAGATGACTTTCAGGAATCTCTTGCCACTTATTAGCCATCCCACAGTCTGCACTGCACACACCTTGTTTGGTGAGTAAGTCCGCAAGCTTATTGGCCTTACAACGAACATGGTTGAAACTTACGGTTCAAAGACCCTGGAGATGGACTTGGATTCTTTGATAAACCTGGATAAGTTTCCAGTGAATTGAGACCCTCTCCAGCTGAGAACCACCACTGATTCTTTTCACAATGTTAATGGTTATCTCAGAGTCCGTTTCTACAATGACCTTTGAGCGATGGTTCTGAATCAGAAACTCTAGACACTGCTCTAGAGCCATCACTTCCACCATGTTATTGGTAGCTCTTCCTAAATGATAGTGGGAGATAAAGATAATATTTCCCTCTTCATCCCTTAAAACTCCTCCATAACCAACAGTTCTCGGATTGCCTTTTGAGGCACCATTAATGTTATATTTTAGAAATCCTTTCGATGGAGGTTGCCAGAAGCCCTTTTATGTAACCATAGCTATAACCCTTCTGTTTATACCTTGAGGAATTATCCCTTGCATTCCCAGTTGCCTGAGAGTTCTCTGCTCATTATATGAGGGAGGATTCTTGGGGATATTGAGAATAGTGGAGCTGACTGTCTCTCTGTGTTGTTTCAAGATAAGATCAAATAGACGATGTGGTGAAGACTTTTCATTCTTGAAAATTATTTTATTTCTTTCTTTCCAAACATTCCAGATAATGAAGCAAGGTTTGAAGGCCCATGCCAAATTAAGGAATTCATTCTCCGTATAGTTTCTTCTCCATTGGTTTAGGATATTTGTGATACTTCCTATGTCTCTATCAAACTAGTGGAAAATTGAAGAGAACGAATCCCACAACCAGGTGGTGTAAGAGCAGCTGTTAAGAATATGTTCCATTGTCTCCTCCTGCTCTTCACAGAGTTGGCATCTGGAAGGCCTCATAACTCCTTTTCTCCTAATGTTGTCCCAAGTCAAGATTTTCTTATGATGAACCAACCACATAAAAAGCTTGATCTTCATCCAGCCTTGATGCCTCTAGAGATGCAGCCAGGTCTTGTCTGGAACACTAGAACCAAGCCCAAGGAGAAAACCTTTTGCTTCCTTAAGATTAAAGGTTCCTTTATTGTTATTACCCATCTCAATTGATCCCGCCCCTCTGTTACTAAGATCATTCTTTGCTTTAGCAAGTCCCCAAGACCCTCTGCTTTGATTTTTAAGGGGCTATCCTCTCTGCAGTCAATGTGTAAGATCCCAAAAATCCTTTACTTTGATTAACCCTTGGACATCTGTTTCTTTCTTGAGGATTAAAAAATTCTTTGTTAACAATGTTGGTTCTTGTTGCCATTTATCCTCCCAAAAGAGAGCAAGAGCTCCTTATCTAGTTTCCCAAAAACTATTCTTTTGAACTAGGCTTCTATTTTCCCAGGCTCTATTCCATATGTAGGAGCCTTTTATAATTCCAAACATTCTTATGAGATCATTAGTGTGCCCAGAGCTGACATATTTCTCTTTCCAAATCCTAGCCCACTAGGATTTTGGCTCCTGAACCCATCTCCATCAAAGCTTGGCTCCTAGAACTTTACTAAGAATCTCTTGATCATCCAAGCCTAGACCCCCATGACATTTGCGTTTACATATTTTTTCCCAGGAAACCAGGGCCCATTTCTTCCTTGTTTCCTCCTTGCCCCAAAGGAAATCTCTTTGTATATTCCTGAATTGCTCTAAGACACCTTTGGGAGCTGGGAGAGCTGATAACATGAAAACCGGGATAGATTGCAGAATTGCCTTAGTCAGAACTAACCTGCTTGCCACGTTCAAGGGACGAAAGGTCCATTTTTTGACTCCGTCCTGCAACTTATTAAGAACCAGTTCCCATATACTCTTGTGCATGGGTCTGGCAGTAAGAGGAACTCCTAAATATTTTGACGGGAGGGAATCTCTTTGGAAACCACAAATTCTTGAGATATTTCTTTGGATAGCAATGTTAGTATTTAAGAAGAAGATTTTTTATTTAGAGAGATTGACTTCCATACCTATAGCCAAGGCAAAATCTTTAAGGATTTGCTTTTAGGTCGAAGCCTCTTTGACTGTGGGGATTCCTTGCAGTAAGGTATCATCAACAAATTGTTGGTGAGTCAGAGCAGAACCATTCTCTGAAACTTGAAGACCCCTGATTTTGCCCATTGCCTTGGCCTGCTTAATGGATTTCCCAAGTCCTTCCATCATGAGAATGAAGAGAAAGGGAGAGAGTGTGTCTCCTTTCCTGAGGCCTCTAGAAGGATTGAAGATCTCTCAGGGAGAGCCATTTACAAAAATAGAAAAGCTGGAAGAAGTCACTAGGGCCATGACCCATCTGTTCCAGTTGTGGTCAAACCCAAAGGTAGAGAGAATCTTCTTGATGAAAATCCAGTTCACCTTTTCGTACGCTTTGGCTATATCCAATTGCATGATCATCCCCGCTTGCCTTTTGCTGGTTAGCGTGTGAACCACCTCATGTGCTTGAATAATGTTGTTTAAAATCTGTCTTCCCTCCACAAAACCTGATTGTTCCTCAGACACTAGCGAGGGAAGGAGAGGTTTGAGTCTATTAGCCACTACTTTGGATATTATCTTGTAAACCACATTACATAGGGCAATAGGTTTGTACTTATCTCCAGTTTGAGCTGAGTCCTGTTTGGGAATCAGGGAGATGAAGGAGGTGTTGAGAGATTTCAGGATAGTTTTGCTACTCCTCGAATCCTCTACCATATTCAAAATGTCCTCTTTGACGATATGCCAACAAGCTTTAAAAAAATCCACATTGAAACCATCTGGGCCTGGTGCTTTGCCATTTTGCAAGTCTTTGAGAACCTCACTGACCTCCTCTTCAGTAACTGGTCTATTGAGGTTAAAATTGTCCTCTATGGACACCAATTTAGGGATATGCCTTGTAATTCCCTTGATGGACTGATCCCTGTCTGGAATGTTTTCCCGAGTGATGTTCTGGAAATGTTGAACAAGCACAGCTTCAATATCTTTATGAGTGTTCTAAATCTTCCCTTCCTCATCCTTAATCATTTAGATTCTATTGTGAGCTATGTTAGCCATAGTGGATCTGTGGAAAAATCTTTTGTTCCGCTCTCCTTCCATTGAACTCTGGATTTTTGTTTCCAAAATATTTCCTCTTGTCTGCATAAATTTTCCCAATCTAGATGGTATTTATCAGTCTGATCACTTTTGGCTTTGTCAAATCCATCTTTGATCAGAGCCTAGTTGAGTTCTAGAATCTTGATTTCCACTGATTTTTTTGCCTCAAAAATGTTACCAAAATCCTTCTGGTTCCATTCCTTAAGTCTGAACTTAATGTGCTTTAGTCTTTTATGAAGGAGGTACATCTTAGATCCTTGTATTTGCAAGTCTTCAAACCACCATTTTTCAATGTTGCTGATGAAATCCACGTGGGAGAGCCAGATATTTTCGAATCTAAAGGGTCTATTCCTGGGAGAATCTATACCCTTGATTTCCAATTGAATCGACTAGTGATCTGAACCTCCAAATAGAAGAGCTCTAGCTGTTATTTCTTTATTTAGAAGCATCAACTCCTCTGATATCATAAACCTGTCTAACTTAGAAGCTACCTGTGCCTCACCTCCTCTTTTGTTGTTCCATGTAAAAAGGCCATTGCCCGATTCTGAATCAACCAATTTCATTATCTATAAGTGATTGGAACGCTAAGGAGTCTTTGTTAAGCACTCTCGTACCTTTTTTTTTTTTTTTTTCCG
>APFE030375210.1:27213-55564 GCA_000404065.3 Pinus taeda | reverse complement strand
ACTATGCAGGTGATTTGGACAAAAGAAGATCTACTACAGGTTATGTCTTTACTCTTGCAGGTGGAGCGATTAGTTGGATGTCAAAGCTTCAAGAAACAGTTGCATTGTCCACTACTGAAGTCGAATATATAGCTGCCTCAGATGCCACTAAAGAAGCAATCTGGTTAAAGGGTATGCTAGATGAAATTGAAAGAAAGCAGGAGAAACTGGATGTACTTTGTGACAGTCAAAGTGCTATTCACTTGGCTACAAATCCTGCCTATCACAGCAGAACCAAGCACATTGATGTAAGGTATCATTTTCCGAGACATGTGATCGATGGCGAAAAGTAGCTCTTAAAAAGGTCCATACACGAGAGAATTGTGCAGACATATTCACAAAGCCAGTAACAGTAGAGAAGATGCAGTGGTGTTTAGCTTCTCTTTGGCTTGCAGAAAAGATGATGAATGAGCATGGGCAAGAGATTAGGAAATTGTTGTCAAGGTGGAGTTTGTTAGTATTGACAACAAATTAGTTATGTTTTTTAATGTAAATTGTAATTAGGCGGTTGCATACAGAATAGTTGGTTTTGTAACGATAGATGTGACGATAGCCATGATATAAAACTAATGTACTACACATGAAATAAAATACAGCAGAGAATCATAATTGAATCATCCATTCAATTCAAATTCTGTTTCATATCTTGGCTAGGGTTCTCGGTTCTTGTTTCTTTCATTATTTCATCTGTCTATTTCTACAGGAGGTTGGTGCTGGTACAAACTCATCCATCTTCTGCAAAACTCTGGGCATAAGGTCACCGCCATGGATCTCACAGTCTGAACACTGTGGATCCTAATTCAATCACTTCCTTTGAGGATTATGACAGGCCTCTGATGAACATACTCTCAGAAATATCTCTCTCTCAGAAGGTTTGCAATCACCATGGATTCAATTGCCCATGACAGAGAAGCTTGTTCAGTTACCATGTAAATTATGAAGTTATTTGGTATATTTATCTGTTGTTGATGGATGTAGGTTGTGCTGGTTGGTTGTGCTGGTTGGCCACAGTGCGGGAGGACTGAGCTTGACACATGCAATCCATGTGTTTGGCCATAAGATTGCTGTTGCAGTTTATGTTGCTGTCACCATGCTGCCTCATGGGTTTTGTACAGACCAAGATGTCCAGCAAGTTGTTGACCTTATGAATCAAAAGCAATTACTGTTATTTAATGTTGTGATCTGAGCTTCAGGGACGATTTTAAAGACCCACATTGGTTTTTTATATATGCAGGTTTCGCTTTATATTTTATAGAAGTATGAGAGTGGGTCTTATAATACGAAACATTTATATATATGTAGAGATATGAAACATTTTTAATACTATATATGTAGCTTTTGCTCTGTGCAAACTGAATTGAATGGTAAAAGATACCCAAACATGTTTCATATACTTACGCCCAGTTTTATATACATATATGTGTATTTATTTGTTTAGGTAGGGAAATGAATTTTTTTTAATTCAATCTATGCAGGGAACTCCAGGCCTATTAAACGAATATGAATTCTACCATGGCCTTGGATCCGAACACCCACCAACAAGGGCAACGGTGCACAGAGAATTGGAACAAGAAATTCTATATCAACTCAGCCCACCTGAGGTATAAAATCTATCAGAATAGCACAACAAAACAACTCCCTAATTTCACCAAGCGCAATGGTGCACAGAGAATTGGAACAAGAAATTCTATATCAACTCAGCCCACCTGAGGTATAAAATCTATCAGAATAGCACAACAAAACAACTCCCTAATTTCACTAGCACTTAAGGCATGTGGGTTTTATAGAAAAGAAGAATCCATCTGAATTTATGCAGTTTCCAATCATTCCCTGTGATTTCCACCAAAACCCAACTGGATATGTATTTATAGAGGCAACTTAAAACCCAATATCTATTTTTTCATTAAATGTTGATGTGGGTATGTTCAAATTACAGGATGCCGTTCTGGCCTCACTGCTGATAAGACCAACACCATTGCTGGCAATTCAGACAGCCAGTTTTACTGCAACTTCAGAAGAATTTATGAGGGTTCCAAGAGTTTATATAAAGACCTTGCAGGACAGAGTTTTACAGTTGGATAAACAGGAAGCGATGATCAAGATGTGGCCTCCTGATAAGGTCCTTAGCATGGATACCGACCACAGCCCTTTCTTTTCTTCCCCTCTGGAGCTCCATGGAGACCTGCTTCAAATTGCCCAGCTGTTTGCAGGTTAAAGATGCTCCAACAATGGTTGTACTTCATCTTTGGTGATATACTAAATATATATACGTTCTGCTTCAGATGTACATATTCCTATTGACCCCATCGATCATTTCAACTCGTTATTGCACCGGCAAATTTAGACTTAGACTTAAAAAAATTGTTTTATATTGAACGCAAAAGGATAAGAACTGAACAAAAGTAGAAGCTAAATTTGATAAATGCTTTGAACAAAAGTAGAAGCTATATTTGATAAATGCTTTGATGTCATTTCCTTGGCTGAGACTCAATTTGTGTGTGTCTCTTTCTACACAAGTTGGTCAAGCTTGTTTACATTCCACGGCAGCTTATACTTCCATGGTTTCTAGGCATAGTTATGATTATGAATTATCGTTCTGAGATTGCACTGGAAGGTGTTAGGGTTTTTTTTTCTGCTGTGACCATAGATACGTTGGTTTTTAATATTTAATTTAATTCATTTTAGTGCGTTTTTTAATTAGATTTTGTTTTTTTTGGGGTTAAAATGTGACGATGCACATCGCTATATTCAATAATTTGGGATTTAAATGTTAATTGATGTTTTGATATACTCAATAAAAAATAAATAAGATATTATTATGAATTTTTAAATTATTGATAAAATTTTATTTATATTCTTATTTTTTAAAAGAATTTTACAAGTTTATTAGGCATGTCAAAATTTTATACATAAAATATTTATTTTTTTTTTTATATATATTTAATTTTAAAATTTTTTAAAATATTAATTAATTATTTTACCATTTTCTTATAAATTCAATTTAAATTTTTATTAATATTTAATTAAAAATACTTAAATATTAATTAGTTATGTGACTTTCTTCTCATTAGCAAGGTGCTTTAACATGAACTCAACAAATTGAGTTAACCTTGGAGGCTAGGTAGTTGGTTGATTATTTATGTATTGAAATATTTATTAATGCGATATATCTAAAGTATATTACAATTAGGTTTATGATATAGTGACTGTTATATAATAAATAATAATAATGCAATGATAATCTTAATTACTTTTTGTAATGTTTAACTTGCAATAATGATAAGTTATATTCTTTATTAAAGATATGATATATCATCTACTAATGATAACTTAGACATATATTCTTACAATAAATTATTATTATTTAACATAGACTAATACTCTCATGAATTGAAATGTCATATTCACTCCCATAATTAAATGATCTAAACCCCATTTTAAAAAGAAAGAAAGAATGAAAGAGGAGAAGAAGACTGAAAAAGTTTTGCAAATAATTTCCATGGCCAAAATCTTTCTCTTATATCTATCTATATATATATATATATATATATATATATATATATTATATATATTTATATATATATATATATATATATATATATATATATATATATGGTTTGTAAATACTCAAGGAAGGTTAGAGGCGGTGGTGAACCAATATTTATAATTTTTCATACTATTTCATACCTCTATTTCTATACTTATGATTTTTTACTATTGTAAAATAAGAAAAAAAAGATAAGCCACACATAATCAATTGAACACATGTAACACAATATATTTAATGTGGAAACCAAAAATGGAGAAAACCACAAAATAATTTTTTTCATTAGATGATGAATGTAGGCACCAACCTACACTTACAAGATTTTCAAGCACCCACTTACACAAGACACCTATCCCTTTCAAATTTACAACCTCCAACCTATAGGAGACACCAATCCCCAAATGTTGTACGCACCCAACTATAGGGAACACCAATCCCCTCTTGATCTTTGATTTGAATTATGTTTGTTGCAAACTAATATGCTCTTTGCTCTTCTCTTTCTTTGCCCCCTCTATACTCACACTAGTTTTTGTTGTCACTTAGCAAATGTATTTGTTGTATCTCTCACTCTTACTATTTATCTTACAAACTCACGTAGATTTCATTGTACTCATACTCCTTGCTCATTGTTCTTTTACAATGTCTTGATATCTTGATTACACTTCTTTTATGTCTGCACCATATCAACAACTTCACCAATTGTATAACCATGTATTTATACAACATGAATTCTTCCATGAGTCCTAGCTTTACTATGGGTATCAACCCACATTATTTACCCATGGTATTATGCTTTGACTTAGTCTTATCCTACACAGCTTGTGAACACAATGAAGAATTTCCTTTCACACAAAAAATCTTTCTCTTCTACTCTATTGAATGTATCTTCCTCTTTGTCCAATGTTATAGTCTTTGTGCCTTTACATTCACTCTTGTACATGGTCATAGATTTACATACGAGGACCTCATATATATTATGGCAATATGCCACTAGCTATTAGGGTTGGTTCTTTACTTTTGTGATCATGTGCTATGACCACTACTTAAGCATATCAAACATCATAATACTTAGCTTGCAGTTCTGTCCACAATTCCCGAATATGGAAATAAGTTGATACCCCTCTGGATTGGGATCAATGTTTCCTAACTAATGACTTAAGTTTCTCAGGATATCAAGAGACTTAAGTTCAATTATTTTCTTAATTTTCCAATATGCCAAGGCCCGAAGCCCTTAGGTGCTTCACCTTTACCTCCATATGACTTGGTGCCATGACCTCTGACTATTCTCTATTAGATATTGATAGATCAAGTTTACTCCTTTATTTTCAAATGTTGATATGGCAATGTACTGAGATCTGAAGCTCTTAGGTGTTGTTGCTTAGCACCTTACGATTGGGAGTTGTGACCTAGAGGTGAACCTTATTGGGTATCAACGGAACCCATATACCAAAGATAAACTTATTCAGGAAGTCTCATAACCTATGGTCTAATATGGCTCACCATGCCACCTCACCTTCCATTGTACTTTCCACATCATCTATTGGAGCCAATAAGGACTTGCCACATGTCACTTTCCATTAGTCTAGTCAACCTTCCAAATATGTCAGAAAAACTAGAATGTGTCATTCACTGTTGTTCCCATGTCACAGCCTTCGCCACTTGGCACCACCTGGTACCCTACATCATTAATGCCACTTGGAATACTATGTCCTTTACCAGCTGTTACATTATTGGAGGTTCATAGAGTTTTAACATTGAGAAATGACCGATAGGTTGAGGGTTTATGTGGCTGACAAGCCAAATGACCTACACCTGATAGAGTATGCAATTGATTTGTGCTAGAGTCCATAGGGTGTCAGGTTGATATGGTTGATAGGTGAAGGCTCAACACCCAAAGGTGCGATATCTTAGAACGTCGATGCTTGATATGATAGATCGTTAACTAATGGCATTAATTATAGGATTTTACGTCATCTAGCGGATATTAGATTTCAAACAGTTGTATGAAAGAACAAATTAGATGAGCCTGATGTGATGAGGGCCAAGGCCCAAGGCTATGATATGCTAAGGGTTGATAACCTGAGGCCCGATACAATGGAACCTCAGGGCTTGATATGATGGAACATCAAATAACCACAAGGATTTTCATTAATTACAGACTGTTTTCTTTTCTTTGTTGCCTTTGTTATGTTTCCATGGTTATTTCCCTCTATTTTGTGATCTTAGCATGACTCCTCCTAAGATTACCTGCTACTTCTTGATCATAGAGTGAATCCCCCTGAGTTATTATTTATAAGTTTTAACCCTACACAATTAATTACTACAAATAGATTCTTTAAAAAAAATAGAAAATATACAATGGAAAACACACACATTTACATAGAGATTTTATCTTGGAAACCCAAAACTAAGAAAATTAGCAAAGCTTTCTTTTTCATTATATTTTTTTACAATATTAAAATACAATTTATATCCTATGGCATACATGAATCACAAATTAAACCCTAGTCAGCTAACGAAAACTATAAAAGCATGGGAAAAACTACCATGTGCCACAAAATTGGTTTTAGACAAATCATGGGCCAAAAACAACCAAAAATTTGATGCAAAAAAATTCCCAAACAAATTTTCTTGGGGTGTTGCCCTAAACATTGTGTAAGGGGGCTCTCACCCCATTACATACCCCTAACCAAGGGGAGTTAGGAAAACCGCCTTTGTTCATGGTGCATATAAGTCATATAAAGAATATAACACATACCCAAGATTCTCCCACTCGTTGTTTTATTTGCTTAAAGGAGGCCTCATGAGTACACAATCAAAAATTCAGGGTAGTCATGCCCATTTATTTCTCTACACCAAGAGGAATTTTCAATGCTCACAAATTTTATTAATGCATCTATATCGTTCTTCAAAGTTTCTACCTTTACCAATAACACCTTCTTGTCTTCAATCATATCCCTCACAAAGTGATACTTGTAGAAAATCTGACTGTAATGCAATATAACTAAAGCAAAATACTTTAATATACTGCTACAATCAAACTTGCAGAAGCTTAATAGATTTGAGCAAGATCAAGCTGAACACATATGACTACAAGAAGAATCAATGCACATGAAAAATAGAAAATACTCAGGGGAAAGCCTCAGCAAAAAACCCCACTATATGTATTATTATACAAGGTGGAAATACATCAGAATTACACAAAGCTTTAGCTCTCATATCTAGCCAGCTCTCAGTACAATCCTCCTGGATGCTCACAAGCAAACAAGGCTTCTCACAAAACTTCTCCTCATCCCTCCAAGCCTCCTATTTCCTTGTGCAGTTTCCCTGGGTGATCCTCCTGTTACCAAGTGTAACACTAATCACTCACACTGATCTCACACCTTGTAAAACTGCGCAATCCTCAAGGAACCTTGTTCTTTCTGCATGCATGAGTTTACTTTATAGGAGAAATCATGCAACTGATAGTACATTGTCCTTGCCTTTAATCTCAACTGGGTATTTCTCAGAATAGATATGCATGTGTTACTGATGAGAGAATATTCAGTTATCCGAAGTACACTAGTTGGATGCACGCATGCATTAACTGACTGAACTCACAATTAGTTCCTTAAATAGTTTGGAACTAATTTAACTGGACTTAACTCAGTAAAATGAGCAAACTAATTACAACTCAAATATAACTCAATCTTATCTCCTTAATTAAGGGATAATCTCCCTAATTTAAGGGATAATTGTTACATGACTTCAGAAAGACTTCTAACTTGAATTTCTCCAACTAATTAATCCATAATGAATGAATTAATTATTTTTCAAGTAGCTAGTGAGACTAAATTCGAATTTAATTCACAATTTTAATTCAAGGACAAACTAAAATTGGAATATATTGGATTCTATTTTTATCATTTCTTGTTGCTCTTTTCAACAATACTGAATATTAATATGATTTGTCCTCAAATGATAGGTATGGTTCCTTTCCAAGAAAACTGCAATTTGGCTTATATAATTTATAATTTATATTGTTGTACCAAACCCATAATTGAAATGAAATCTTTGTAACCAAATTGCTTCTTTGCTTGCATGAGTGATTTCCATGTGTTCAAATTTTGTAGTTGAAAGTTCCATTGTAAACTATCTCTTTCTCATCCAATTGATAACTCCTCCAAATAGTTTAAACACATATCCACTTGTAGATATTCTACTATACATATCTCCAACCCAGTCTACATAAAAAAAAACCATGTATGTCCAATAACCTATCTAGTTTTCTTCATTAATTGGCAACTACGATTCATGTTGATCCATGTGGATATTGGTGGCCACTCGCCTATTTCACTTGGACCTCCACCATTGTTTCTTTCAGTTTTTCAGTTTCCTTCTTTGTAGCACAATCTACTATTTTTGGCAATTTTTCGGGTCCGGAAAAACTGCCAAAAATAGTAAATTGTGCTACAAATAAGGAAACTGAAAAACTGAAAGAAATAATGGTGGATGTCCGAGTGGAATAGGCAGGTGGCCACCAATATCCACCTGGATCACATGTACTTGTGAAATGTATGTGAACTATACATGTTAGGATTCTTCTTCTAAACTAATTGATTATAGAAATGAAACTAGTTCTAAGTATGGACACAAATTGGTGAGTAATTACGCACATTTTCTTTCAATCTAAAGTTATTTTAATTCCTAATTAACTGAATTGAAAACCTCTTCTTTGCAAAAATTGAAAATATATCTTAAGTTGCATAATTCAAAACTTTCGTCTATGAAAGTAAAATGTTGAAAAGCCAAAATTCAAGAAAAAAACAATCTAATTCTATTTTGCAGAATTCAAAACATTTTACACTATCGTGCAGAAGGAAACTCTTATACTAGATTGTCGTGAAGAAAATCTAGATTAATTGCATGAAAGAGAAATTGTCATAAAAAGATTTAGTTACAGAAAACGAAATAAAAATATTTACAACTCGAGAATGATTACTTGTGTGCGTATTTATCCTCTAAAGAGTGTTTCATTAGCAATTAAGAAATCAATGTAAATTATGAAATGATTAAGTGCTAGAAAGAAGATGCATTCAATAACTGATATCTTTTTAATTATTTTATGTTTATGAGTACTTTGCAACCAAATGAAAACAATCTGAAATGTAACTATAATGGAAACAAAATCTTGAAAGAAATGAGAATGCTAGAAACAAAACAAAACTATGAATAAGACCTCACAACTTGCAGGGGGCCCTCTTGTGAGTGCAGATTGACTAGTGATCACAAGATCTTTACACATGCATTGGAAATAACAGTGATTTATATTATAAAATAGAGTGTCATCAATCTTCTCCACAAAAGAATTATAAGCTTAGCAATAAAAACCTTATGTTTCTCATCTTTCTTAGAAAATTTATACAAATTATAAAACAACTTGAAAGAGTTTTAAGCCAATATGCTAAGAATCATTTCAACACCTACGAGACTGATTTAACTTAGAGTTCAATCTCTTTAAGAATTGCTATTGAAAATGCAAGTCATAGGAGAGTTTATCTGGATCTATAATCTCGATGAACAATAGATTCGATGAACCTTTTACCAAGCAAAATCATACCAATTTCCACAGCTAATGCGTGCTAAAATTTACTGTGTTTTGGTTGCTGCTTCCCCAGCGAAATCATGCCTCTGTCAATGGCATTTCATGGCCCTTCAATACAACTATTTGATGGGTGCCTTACCACCTAAAAATGTGCTCCCTTTTGTTGTGACTTGGTTGGTAAATTCTTAGCAAAATCATGGATCCAATCCTAGTGAATTCGTCCTCTTTTTATACTACATTTTGGTGACCAAAACACCCAGCAAAAACGAACCTCTTGGCTCTGTCAACCATGTCTACAATTATAAATTTGTGATATTACCTCTCTGACTTTGCATATTACATTTTTTTCAACCTTCACTAATTTCATCTTATTGGACCCTGGTTGTCCACACATCTACCTCTGCTCACAACTTAGCCATATTTTCATTCTTGGTTTGATCAAATATCACTGGTGATATGTTTCTCCCACTGTCATTGTTCATTGTAAGCAGCTTTTTTTCATCTACATTCAAATCTTTCAAGGCAATGTCCTAGTTTATTGTAGAATCCATTAACAGAAAAGAGACACTTGCAGTCACTATAGGAAAAACATATCATCATTAGATATATTGATTGATCTAGATTCTATAGGAAGGGGAAGTTGGGTAGAATGTATAAAATGCATCATCATTTGACATATTGATTGATCTAGATTCTATAGGAAGGGAAAGCTGGGTAGAATGTACCATATACGTGAGCTCCATCTTGAATTTCCTAGCCCCAATATCACAATGTAGCATTAACATATATACAATTACTAAGGTCCATTACAAGGTAACATAAAAATTTTAGCGGGCCTGCAAATGCTCTTGATCCTTTCTATAACATGTTGTCAAGCTTCTCAAAATTAAGCAAGTTGAGACAAACAAATAACAAATGCATCATCCTTTGATCCTTGCAATGTAACTAAGTTTGCAGTCGAAATCATGATTGGCCTCTGGAAATTCCCTTTCGACCAGTGAATTCGATACCAAAACTATTGATTGTAAGAAGATACATCCTTGAGTTCTCTCCACTTGTGAATGACTGATTAATTAGAAGTACAAAGTATCTACTTCTGTTTGGCAATAAAACATATTCTTAAGAGATCTTTGATATGACCAATGAGGAAGTTTAATGTAGTTGCCACCGAAAATATCACAATCATAAAAAGAAGTGCAAATAGAACATTGCTTGCCCATCCATTCACTATTCCATATCATTGCTATGAACATATATGCCTTACATTCATTACAGAGCCCTGGCATTGTTATGACTACAATTCAATTACTTTTGTTGGCGCAATTAAAAACATTGTGTGATAGATGCAGCAAAAGGTGATAATGCCCATGTCATAGTACTCACACTAAGGTATGCCATTGATAATCATTGAGTAATACAACCCTATAATATCTTAAATACAACTTGACTATGATGCAAAGAATACAGTGAAAAAATCTTTGGGCCATATACCAATTTTTATGAGAATAAGAACACCCAATAAAGCTGGTGGATTTCTGGAAAAGCTCAAAAAGTTTAACTGTATTATTTTTCCAAGAAAATGTTACAGCATCCCCATTCTAATAAATCATTCATGAGAGTTTAAACACCCTAAGTAGCTAGAAGCTTCCATCTTTGACCTGCTTCTCCAACCCATGAATGCCTTCATAAGCATTTCTTCTAGGGCTTCATCTTCCTCAACTTCTTTGGGGAAACTCTATGTCCTGCTCCTTATTACTCACATAATGAATATATGTAACATCACCGATTCCCTACATCCAGAAGCTTATTTCAATGGTGCATGTAGAATTGCTGCCAAAGGACAGGCTAGATATGAGTTCAAAAAAATAGCAGCAAATTATTCATTAGCATGTAAGCAGAGGATCTTTAGTATAGATAAGGAGGAAGACGAACCCTTCATTATGGCCTTCTCCTTAAGAATGTGTACATCCAAGCTGAGTTGTCTTTTGATTTGGAAACCTTTTCAAGTTCATGACATTCTCACAATAAATACCATCCAGAGGATTACTACATATTCAAAGTCGTTGTTCCAGCCTTGTACATTAAGTGCAACAACTGGATCTTCAACAATGTTGCCAAATACAACATAATTACTGCACTGACCATCATCGACAATGACTTCATGACTTCCCACAACCGCATTCAATCTGAAGAAACAGAGTTGAATATCTTGAACAAGTTCATTAAATCATCAAACTGGGTGTAAAAATGGTTCCATTATGAAATAAACTAAATTGTGTAATTTGTATGGTTTCAAGGCTAATTTCCAATTAGCACGAGGCCTTATTACGAATGTAAGATCAACACTTTTCAAGTATACATTTCTATGAGAAAACAGTGGCTACCATTCGGGATACCAATAGATCTGTTGGGAAACTTGACCATAAATCACTATTACAACATTGCATACATGAGTGTTGTGCATAAGAAAACTGTTAAGTATCTTAACATCACGATTACAGATAGCATAGGCAGGTAATGAATACATCAGCTGAATAATTTATTCCCTTGATATCATGTAGACAACATATCCATATTCTGCCATTGCAGAAACAAGTGTTCATTTTTTCTTTCTTTTCTAAAAATGCAGGGAATGTTACCTCATTTTTAAGAGCTGAGTCACATTTTTAAATGCCAAACCTAGGATTGATAACACTCAAGAGAGCCCTATTGAAATAAATAATCAAAAATGTATCAATGACATTCCTTTCTTATTCCTACAAAGATGAGCAACCCCAATCACACCTGTATGAGTGGTGTTCACTTTTTCTTAGACCAGAAGAAGCTGAAGCTCATAATATGTTCAGATATCCTCTTGGTGTCAAGTGGTTTGAACACCATAGAGCATCGACTGTAAGCAGGGACAACATAATATTCAGAACTCCAGTATGAAGCAAAGGTAAATTTCTTCTAACATTGGAATTCCACTAGGGTTTTTTCCATTGTAATGATCATATAACACATGTAGACTCAGACAGACCTAAGACCTAAAGGCAACAGGGAATGATACCTATTATCCATGGTTGACTAGATGGAAATGCAATTGGAAGGTGATCAATCTACAGAAAAACTAATATGAGTCGCCAAATCAAACAAAGCAGCTTAAATTTATATTTCTTTTGGGAAGGACTCAATAACAGAAATGAGCATCAAGTGCAGAATGGAGAATTACATGGTTTGACAAATATGATAACCTTTTAAAAAACATTAGTCGCAAGGCATTGTAACGCACAAGCAAAGGTATGAAACAATTCTCAATTTATTGTCTCCCATAAAAGGCCTGCCAGACTTAGAATTCAAGAATCCAAATGCTCATGAGAAACTTCAGAACTCAAAAACTATTATCATGCATCTATAACAACATTAAATAGGCATTCTGTCACTAGTTCAATTCTCAAGTGGAAATTATTATTGAGAGAATTCGCCGAAAAATGTCAATCGAGGTTGTAGGCAATAAGGCACCTAACAACAAACAAAATCTACTAAGCCACAGACGGAACTGAACTCTCTTGTAGAAGGAATATTTACATTATTGAGGGAGAAGAATGCCATGAAAGCGCCTCCTCCAAGCTTTTCTCACCAAGATTCTCTCCCCATCTCAAATTGCTTGTGGTTCTTCTTTTGAAAGAAAAGATATCCCACCACCAATGTCGCTATTGTCTTTGATAACTCCCTTTCCAGTTACAAGATATGAAAAAAATTTCTCCATTTTTTAAATTACAAAAATGGTCAGCCAAGCCTGCTATATGATGGATAACTAACCGTAACAACTCATTGACAAAAGCTGTATTAACATACCCTGATTCACAAGCCTGCTATATGCTAGATAACTAACAATAACAACTCATTGACAAAAAGCTGTATTAACATACCCTGATTCACGGATCTCCCCTACAACTATTGAGATCTGTAGTGTCCACATTTTCAATGTCAACTGACAACCCATGAATATTAGGATTCCAATTCTACAATTAGTGTGAACACTTTTCAAGTTGCAACACCTTATCAATGTCCAAATGACAACCCATGAACCGTATTAGCAAACCAATCCCTGGTTAATGGATATGTATTAAAACCTAAAATAAAACAACACGATTTCAAATTAGGAATAACTAGGAATATGTTAATAAAACCCAATTTATTTCCCCAAGGAAAAGATTAGGTGGCATCATTGTTGGAGAAATGGCCATCAACAATTCTCCAAGTGAGTGGCCTTTATATGTTGGCAGCAGTGAGCCAAATTCATATGGGAGCGCGTTAAGAACCACTGGCCCAGAACCTAATGTTAAACCAAAGCTCAGCAACCTTCACACCACTCCATCGCCATCTACCTTCACTCTACAATGCAACGCAAGCCATGGCAGTCTACCTTTAGGGTTCACTGGTTCTTGAAAGATGAGGTTTAGACTGTTATTTTTTTAGTTATAACTAAGTTTTTGATTAACGATAGCAAATATTTTAATCGTCTAACATCAAATCAAATGGATCATAGTTTGACACATAAGATGAGAGGGAAGTGGATTTTAGAGAGGGACGCCTTACGACGTAAATATAAAAGTTAAATGTATTCATACAATATAATTAAAATAAACTCCTATTGAGTTGAGTTTATCTTATGTAATAGGGAAGAATGATTGTTATCCTCTTCACTCTAGTTTAACTCCTACAATAATATAATGAACGTTCATATATGACAACTTTATTGAAAATAAATGAAGGTGAAAAATATAATTATAAAAAATGTATTATCATTATTAATTTGTGTATGTGAATATGAAAATTGTGAGTTTGAAATGGTTTTGAATATATAATTTTCATTATTATAAATTTTATATAAGAAAGAGATGGATCATAACATCAAATTAATAGGTCTTTAATATTCATTCCTGCCATATAGGTTTATCTAGATATATCTATTCTAAGGGATCACTTCTGAAGAGTGTTGAGGAGAATTGACCAAGTACCCTCTCACAAATGACTTCTCAGTAAAATGCTTTAATAACAAGAATTCTACCAATTAAACTAACCTTTAAAACTGGATAATATATTAATTATTTATATATTGAAATTTATATAAATACCATATATCTACAATATATTAGAATTAGATTTATGATATAGTAACTATTTTATAATAAATAATAATAATATTTAATTAGATTTTATTTATTTATTTATATATATAACGATAAATTGACTCTTTATAGCTATCATGAGTTATTATTCAATTATGTCAGTTGCTTTTTACTCTGATTTGACGGCACTTGTGAAAGGATGCGATTCACGTCTGTTAATATTGTCTTGGGATTTCCTTCTTGTTATTCTTCCCTTTTTATTGGTATACTGTAGTGCTTGTAGTTGTTTTCATTTGATTACTCATGGCTTGTGCAACTAGTGTAAGTAGGTTTAAAAATTAGTTTTGAAATTCGATTTTAATTGAGAAATTATAACAATGCTATTTTAATTTAATTTTTAATTAAAAAATATTAGATATGTTTAGCATTTATTTTATGTAGTTATGTTATTAAGTAATTATATATTTAAAAATATAAAAAAAATAGAGATTACATAAGGATGTCCCAATATACTTTTCCATTGGTGCTTGTATACCCGCACTCTGGGACAAAAGGAATTTATGATCTAAGAGCTTTTTATTGTGTTATTATTTTTTTATTCCTAAAGGATGCCTAAATTGTGCTGGTTGGATGGATGTTGGAGGGGTTAATGGGATGTTGGATGTTGGAGGGGTTAGGATTTAGGGTCTAAAGATGTTGGAGGGGTTTGGGATGTTGGTGGAAAAGATTTGAGTCAAGTGAAGTGCTGAAGTCTACATCTCTCATCTAGAAAAATTAAACCAAAGGTGAAGGGCTGAGGGATGTTTGGTTGGAAGGTGATGGGCTCAAGGTTGGCTGAATTTCAGACCCTGCTTGGCTTTCAAATGAGATTTGGGTCATCCGCAAATCTCGATCACCCAGCCAAGCAGGATCTGGAATTCGGCCAACCTTGAGCCTTGATGGGGCCCCATCACCCCACCATCCAACCAAACATCCCTCAACCCTCCACCTTTGGTTTAATTTTTCTAGATGAGAGATGTAGACTTCAACACTTCACTTGACTCAAATCTTTTCCACCAACATCCCAAACCCCTCCAACATCCTTAAACCCTAAATCCTTACCTATCCAACATCCATTAAGCCCTCCAACATCCAACATCCCAAACCCCTCCAACATCCATCGGACCAGCCCCTTATGTCTTTTTTTTCGAGTCAAGTGAAGTGTTGAAGTCTACATCTCTCATCTAGAAAAAGTAAACCAAAGGTGGAGGCCTGAGGGATGTTTGGTTGGAAGGTGGGGTGATGGGGCCCCATCAAGGCTCAAGGTTGGCCGAATTTCAGACCCTGCTTGGCTTTCAAATGAGATTTGGGTCATCAGAAAATTTCGATCACCCAGCCAGGTAGGGTCTGAAATTCGGCCAACCTTCAGCCAACCTTGAGCCTTGATGGGGCCCCATCACCCCACCTTCCAACCAAACATCCCTCAACCCTCCACCTTTGGTTTAATTTTTCTAGATGAGAGGTGTAGACTTCAGCACTAAACTTGACTCAAATCTTTTCCACCAACATCCCAAACCCGTCCAACATCCTTAGACCCTAAATCATAACCCCTCCAACATCCATCTGACCAGCCCCTTATGTCTTTTAATTTAATTTTTAATTTAAAAATATTAGATATGTTTAGCATTTATTTTTGTAGTTATGTTATTAAGTAATTATATATTTAAAAAATATAAAGAAAGTAGAGATTACATTCTATAAGAGATAAAAGGCTTTCCACATGTGAGGATAAATTTATAAGTAGAAAATTTAACAATCTTTTTTAAGAGAAATTTTGTCAATAATAGAGAAATCTAAATCATAGACTAATTACCCAAGAACAAAATCAACCCTCCACCAAGCAACAACTATCCATATGGGGTTTGTCCACAAGATGCCATATGTTTGTCGATAAGTATCCATATGAAGTTTGTCCACAAGATACCATATTTTTGTCCATAAGTTTGCCACAGAGATGTACCGTCATAAGTAACTCGTATTTCATAGAAATGTAGTGTCACTTGTAGCTCGGATTCCACTGAAGTACCGCCACTTGTAGCTCGGATTCCACTGAAGTACTGTCACTAGTAGCTCAATCACAGAAAGGCGTGCATCATGAAAAAATGTTTAATCATAAAATAATAGTGCTTCAGGTAGCTCGCTTAATCACATAGAATGAGCTTCATATTCACATGTCATATGTCAAAATTTATTTTCACAAATGAACTGTGAATTGCTTTTGATCAAATGATAAAGTAATGGTTCTAATGTATAGTTGTTTCCTCATCAGAAAAGGTGCCTCTAAAGGTTGAGCCAATCTTTCATCTGGAGTGTCAACTTGGCAGTTGGGATTCGAACAAAAGATACATAAAAATAAATTTATTTTTCTTATAAAAGTCCAAATGGGACATGACGTTTTTTTTTTTACTCTAGCATGAATAACATGCTTGACAAATAATAATAAATACAACAATCATAGATATATATTATGAAGACCAAACCTAGTTACAATTTCATTAAATAATACATAATGTAGTAAATGTATGATTTAGTTATTATACTCAATTTGATTATATTGATATGTGTTTACTCATTTATGAATATTCTTTTTGAATAATGTGATATATATGTTCTTAATGTTAGTTATATTGATCATATGTTATTTATGCAAATCATATATATAGTTATTAGAAAACAATGGTTTGATATACATGATTGGTCATTTAATACATGCAATGACTTCATGTTTTGTTGTCATGACATGAATGAGATCCTGAGAAGATATATATTTCATGGACTTAGTACATTAGTTTAATAATACACTTTGTGAAATATTCAGAAATTTCATTTTCACAATGAACTAAATAAACATACCATAATATGAGTTGGGAATACAATCTCATGTAATCTTTAACTATATACAACTATTCTCTATAAATGCATGTAGTGTTAGAAGCATTGATTTATTTTTGAATATTATTATGTATTTGGGTTATCATATCATCACAACATGTGCATTTTCAAATTATTACCATTATATTAATTTATTTTTTTCTTCCTTTTTCTTAATTTTCATTATGCACATTTAGTGATTAAACATTTAATAGGTACATGTTTAATAAATTATGTATATTATATATATATATATATATTATATATATATATATATATATATATAGATCTGAGTGGTATTAATATATAAATGGTTGTCTAAATAATATATAAGTGTAAGGATACAAGGAAATAAAGAAATTGTTCTTGAAGATAAAGCATGCCTCAAATACCTAGTAGTGTGCTTGTCGAAAGATAGAAAATAACTAGTGGCTCAAGGGAGATTGTTTTTACTTCAAACATGATAAGCTCTTGAAACTTTTAAAAACACAATCATAATGAATAAAACACGATACAACTAGAGACTTCAAGTGATATATTAATTGAAGCAAATTATATTACCACTACCGGAAAGCACTACCCCCAAGGTACAAATTCATTGGCACAACATATTTTGAAGTTTCATTAATTAAGATGGTCAATCAGCCTTGTTCTTGACTCTGTAGCAAGTTTAGAAGTGACTTCTTCTTGAGAAAATGATAGGTAATAAATAGAGCTATAACTGTTGAGACACTCTTGCTGCTAAGATAATGTATCATTTTAAGATCACTTAATAAATTTGGTTGTCAAAAACCAACTCTTGTACATAAATGGTCTAACACCTTTCTTGACACAAAGGACACTATGCATGTCAAAACTATTTGCATGACATGGCCCTATCCCAATCACTCTTTGTAGGAAAAGATCCTTGTCAACCAAGTCACATGTAATTATGTATGTATTACATTGATCAGATGTGGAAGCACTAATTACTCCTCATGTAACAACATTAGTTTGATATGAAATCCTTTTGATTTTTGTTTTACCTCTCCTAAATTAACATTTAGTGACCTTTTGATTTTGTATTTCATCTCTCATGATCCCTATTTAGAATTTGATACAAATTACATAATTTAATATAAGTGACATTTTCGTCCTCTATATAAAAATACCCAATATTCAAGACTTGCAAATTCATGAAATCCTTTGCATCTTGAAAAAAACCCAAACACCATAGCATCCCATAATATAGTGTGTTTGGATTGATTCACTTGTGACTATGGTTGGGATGTAATCCAAACAAAAGCTAGTAATAATTTGTGTCCATATTCATATTGAATTTAGTTTTTTATGAGACATTATTTACCACATTATTTTTACTGTAAATCAAGTATGAAGACTTGCATTTGACATTTATAAGATTTTAATATAAAAATCTAATTTAATATATAATAATATATATATAATATTTATATATATATATATATATTTTCTTCCATACATAAATATAAATTTATATGTGATTAAAAGTCTATAATCTTGTTGAAAGTAGCTTCATCCAAGGAATATTATTTAGGTTGAAACCAATTTTAATCTTAAAATTATATATAAAACTATTTGTGATTAATTAAGAATTAATCTCTTTAAAATATAAAATATTAAAACATCCCAATCAAAAAATATGTGAAAGAATAAAAAATAAAATCATTTTTATTATGTAAATTTAGCTCATAATTAAATCATAATAAATTTTAAAATTTTAAAAAATTTATATTTTCAAAATAAATATTATATTTTACCTTAAAAACGAAATTTATCTCCAATCCACAAAAAATATACATGAGTGAATAGCTAACCCATCAACTAATTATAAAAAACCCAAAAATAACCTATTCACACTTTAAAAAACAATGTAATAGTGAATGCTTAAAGAACTGACAGCCAACCTGTCCTTTTTATTATCAAAGAAGCCTTCAGGGGCTGCCACAAACCAAAATAAGCAATTACTACTCAATCATGCTATTGGATTGAACGCTATATTCAATTTAGAAGTCAAGGTTGGAAATTCATAAATTGCAACTCTTTCTGACCATGTCATCACTGTCATTCATGGAATCTTATCTGGACATAAAAGGCTTATTTGCAACACATCCGGGTAAACCTTTTCCTGCCCTAGAAAGAAATAGACATGGTGAAACATAATCCAAACAGTTAAACAACCATTAAATGTAAATTAATGCAGATGCTGCCCTCGAATATGTTAGTAACTGTCTATCTTTTGTTAAAAGGCTTTATTACATTCCTATTTCTGTTGCTTTACAGAGATCATGTAGTGCAGCCTCCTGACATGGCATGAATCACTTAGCGAATGAAACAACTTGGTGTTGCTGGACAACTCTTAAATGAACCAAAGGTATTGCTGGTACGTCCATGCAACACCCACACTAATACTCACCCCACAAGAATTTTCAGTAATAAATCTTTACAAATATTGGATCAATTGGGAATGCACAATATGAGGGAAGTACCCAATAAAGTATTTTCCAGTGCTTGTAATAACGGAGGGACGTGGAGCGACGTTCGATGCTTCTTGTTTATATATATATATATATATTAAAAAAATCTTATTCCGCTTTGACGGGTGGATCTTGCAGTGAGGCAACAAGGTCCTGTGCACGTTTAAATTAATGGTCTCCTCCTTCCTTTTTCTTTTTTGAGACTTCCCCTACAATTATTCATCTCTATTTATATAAGGAAAACAGCATAGAATACATGGAAAAATCATCACCCTCTCAACATTTATCGTTTTTCAAATTTACAACCTGCAAAAGACACCTATAGCCTTTCAAATTTACATAGTTACACGAGTATGCCTCCCAAGGCATTGGAGAGCACGTATCTGAAGATCCTCGCATCGGAGAGCACATACCTGAAGATGCCCCGCTCTTGATGAAGATCCTCGCATCGGAGAGCATATATCTGAAGATCCCCGGCTCCTGAGAGCTTGGGAGCTGATCACAAACGCTCCAAAATCGTTGGGAGCTTCATATTGGAGCTTTTCGAGAGTTTCACTGCAATGAATAAGTGCAAATTTAGGTGTATTTGATGTTGCAAGCTTGGGTGTTGCTTAAAGTGATGGAATTGTGGGAAGAGAAGGATATGCCGCTAGGTTTAGATTTGGATATGGGTCTGGAACTAAGAGAACAACTTGTTTATGGAAGCCCTTCTATCCAAATGAAGATGAGATGTTTGGCTAATAGTAATCCTTTTCATTGGAAAACTATTCATTCTCCTCATATAACCTGATGGCAGATGGATATAAAAGAATTTAGGAAGATTGTTGGCCACTAGAAAAGCAATCATTATCGCACCAGTTGAATGGACAAAAGATCGAATACTAAAGAAAAAAAATAGTTGAAATTATGAAATATAAATATTATTAAAAAACAATTTTTAATTTAATTTTCATATTTATTCAAGTATAAAATATATATTAACTTGGAAATTTATAATTTTATTATACAAATTCTTTTTAAAATAACATTGGATTTAAACTCTATTGTTTTAAATTTTTTTAATCACTATTAATATATATTTTATTTTGTCTTATCTCTATCATAATTAGATGTAATATATATAATATTTGTGAGGTTACATCAAGGGCGAAGAATTGAACCAATGACTTAACATATAGCATTTCATGAAATCACATAATAATTGAGTAATAAAAAGCTTTTTTCCGGTTTGGGAGTTGTGCATGTTTCTTTGCTCGGAAAGAATTTGACTGAGAAATTGTTGATGGATTAATATTTTGATTTTTTTTGGCGATGTTTCAAAGTTCAATCTTTTACATGTTTCTTTGCAAGATGGAATTTGATTGGCAAGTTTTGGATGGAAATAAATAAATATTTTTATTTTTATTTTTAATATATATTAAATTTTAATATATTATATTATTGCCACTCCCAACTTACCTTTTCTGTAAATTTGGGCAATACTTCTTGCCATGTCAGATACTCATTCTCCCATATCAGAAGCACTCGCTTACTTGAAACTTGTGCAACATAGCAAATTTACAACCTCCAACTTATTGGAGACACCAATCCCAAAATTTTGTAGGCACCCACCTATAGGGAACACCAATCCCCTCTTTATCTTTAATTTGAATTATGTTTGTTGCTAGCTAATATGCTCTCTCCTCTACTCTTTCTTTATCTCCTCTTTACTCACACTAGCTCTTGTTGTCACTTAGCAAATGCATTTGTTGTATCTTTCACTCTTATTGTTTATCTTATACACTCATGTAGATTTCATTGGACTCATATTCCCTACTCATTGTCCTTTTACAATGTCTTGATATTTTGATTACACTTCTTTTACAATTGCATAGTATCAACAACTTCACCAATTGTATAACCATGCATTTATACAACATGAATTCTTCTACGTGTCCTAGCTTTACTATCTATATCAACCCACAATATTTACCCATAGTATTATGCTTTTATTGATGCTTATCCAAAAAAGCTTGCCAACACAATGAGGAATTTCCTTTCACACACAAAATGTTGCTCTTCTACTTGATTGACTATATCTTCCTCTTTATCCAGTGTTAGAGCCTTTGCGCCTTTGCATTCACTCGTGTACATGGTCGTAGCTCTACATACTAGGACCTTATATCTATTATATGTTTTGACATGACGATATGCCACTAGCTATTGGAGTTAGTTCTTTCTTTTTCTGACCATGTGCTATGACCACTCCCTAAGCATATCAAACATAAGAATACTTAGTCTATAGTTCTTTCCCTAATTTGCCAATATGGCAATAAGTTGATACCCCTAAGAATTGGGATCAATGCTTCCAAACTGATGGCTTAAGTTTCTCGGGATATCAAGAGACTTAAGTTTGATTATTTTCTTATTTTTCCAATATGCCAAGGCCTGAAGCCCTTACGTGCTACATCTTTACCTACATATGACTTGGCCCCATGACCTCTGGCTATTCTCTATTGGATATTGTTAGATGAGGTATGCTCCTTTATTTTCAAACATCGATATGGTGATGTATTGAGATCTAAACCTCTTAGGTGTTTTCACTTAGCACTTCATAATTGGGGATTGTGACCTAGAGCCAAACCTTATTAAATATCAGTGGAACCCGTAGACTAAAGACAAACATGTTTAGGCACTTTGGTAGCCTACAACCTGATATGGCCCACCTTTCCACCTCACCTTCCATTATACTTTCCATGTCATATGTTGGAGCCAATAAGAACTTTCCACACGTCACTTTCAATTGGTCTAGTCAACATTCCAAATATGTCAGAAAGCCTGCAATATGTCATTCACTGTTGTTTCCATGTCACGGTCTTCGCCACCTATACCACTTGGTACCCTACATCATTACTGCCACTTGGCATACTATGTCATTTATCAGATGTCAAATTATAGGAGGTTCATAGAGTTTTAGCATTGAGAAATGACTGATAGGTTGAGGATTGATGTGGGCGATAAGCCAAATTACCTGTGCCCGATAGAGTATGCACTTTATTTGTTCTAGAATCCATAGAGTGAAGGCTGACATGGTTGATAGCGCCGCCCCCCCCCCCCCCCCCCCCTTTGTTCATGGTGCATATAATTCATGCAAAAAATACAACACATACACAAGATTCTCCCACCTATTGTTTTATTTGCTTATAGGGGGAAACATGAGTATTCAATTAAAAATTCAGGGCAGTAATACCCATTTTTTCTCTACACCAAGATAAATTTTCAATTCTCATACATTTTATTAATGCATCCATAGTATTATTCAAAATGTCCACCTTCACCGACAACACCTTCTTGTCTTCGATCATATCCCTTGCAAAGTAATGCTAAACACCAATATGCTTTGCCCTCAAATGATAACTATGGTTCCTTGCAAAGGAAATTGCATTTTGGCTATCATAATTTATCCTTTAGATTGTTGTACCAACCCCATACTTGAAATGGAATCTTTGTAACCAAACTACTTATTTGCTTGCATGAGTGATTTTCATGTGTTAAACTTTTGTAGTTGAAAGTACCACTATAGACTATATCTTACTCATACAATTGATAGCTCCTCCAAATAGTTTAAACACATACCCACTCGTAGATATTCTCCTATACGTATCTCCAACCTATTCTGCATCAACAAAACCATGTATTTCCAATCATTTATTTTGTCTTGGTCTTCCTTGGTATCACAATCCATAATCAATAGTGCCACACAGATACTTGAAATCACTTTTTACTATTGTCCAATGCTCCTTGCGTAGTTTTGACATATACCTGCTTAGTACTCCCACTACATCAGTCTAGTATAAACCATTGGTCACATCAAACTTCCAACCACCCAGACATATGGAACATGAGCCATGTACTCTTCCTCTTCATGTGTTTTGGGATATTGATGTGCAGATAACTTCACACCTCGAGGAATAGGGACCTTCACCAGTTTACTTACATATATATTAAACCTCTGCACATTATCCTGATATACTTCCTCTGATTTAATAAATGTTTCCTCTTTTCTTGATCTCTTTTAACTTCCATGCCTAAAATGAAATTTGTAACACCAAGATCCTTCATGTCAACTTTAAAAGACAATTTGTTTTTCATATCTTAGATGATTTTCCTATCGTTTCCAATTAACAATAATTCATCTACATAGAAGACCAAATAAATAAGACTATTACCAAATAATTTAAAATAGACATAATGATTCACTTTGATCCTTCTGAGGCCAAGTCATTGTATATATGTATCAAATTCTTGCTACCATGTCCTTGGTGATTGCTTCAACCCATACAAGGACTTTTTATGCCTACATACCAACTCTTTATTAACCTTGATAATGAAGCCTTTTGGAAGCTTCATGTAGATCTCTAGTTCTAGATGCAAACGTAAGCACTTTTTCTTCACATTAATATATTCTGCTTCAAAATCAAAAGAAACAACAATAGATAAAAAAAATTTAATAGAATTTAACTTAGAAATAGGAGAAGAAATATCGCCATACTAAATTCCCTTCATGTGGAAATAACCTTTTTCTACTAATTGAGCTTTGCATTTTGCAACCTTTCCTTCTACATTCAACTTCTTATTAAACGCACATTTGTTTCTAATGTGTTTTCTTAAAGTTGATAACTCTACTAGATCCCAAGCCTCATTCTTGTCTAGGGCCTCCATTTCTTCAACCAAGGCCTTTTTATAGAGTTTTCCATCCTCTAAATCCACTTCCTTCTTAATAGTTCTAGGATCATTATTAGTAATAGGTAAATCAAAATTCGAACAGAAATTTGGTGGAGTATACAGTTTTGGCTTCCTTCTTTCCTAAACTACTCTCCTCAATGCTAGAGTATATGGTTCTTCTTCTTTTGATTCATTTTCTTCTGAAGAGTTTGAATCATCATCCTCTAGTTCAAACTCTATCTTCTCTCATTCTTTCTGCCTTGGAAAGACTTCCTATTTGGTAACATCTTTCACTTCTTTAAATACCACATCTCGACTGTACACATACTTCTTTGTTTCTGGGTTCCAAAGTTTATAACCTTTTAAACCATCTTTATAACCAATAAAGATGCACCTTTTAGATTTTTCAATCCAACTTATTTTTCTTTTCCTTTGAAACATGTACATATGCATCATAGATAACACCTTGCGATGTGTGAGAAATGGTTTCTTACCAGTCCACACCTCATGTGGAGTCTCATCATCCAACGTTGATGAGGGTGATCTCTTTACCAAGTAACATGTACTATCCACTACGTCTACCGAGAATTCTTGTCCTAACCCAACATCATTAAGCATGTTCCTTGCTTTTTCCATCAACATCATGTTCATCCTTTATGCAAGTCTATTTTTTTGAGGTGTGTATGGTCCATTCTTCTATCGTGCTATACCACACATTTTACATAACTCTTCAAATTCCTTCCCCCAAAACTCTCCAACATTATCCATCCTCAACACATTTATTTTCTTCTTTCTCTAATTCTCCACCAAGACATTAAATTCTTTAAATCTCTCAAAGACTTCATATTTCTTACTAAGGAAATATATCCATGTATTCCTAGAGAATTCATTTGTAAATGAGACATAGTACATAAATTTAGCGAATGACAGAAATAACACAAGTCCAAACACGTCACTATGCACTAGTTGTAATAATAAATGAGAATATCATCTGATTCTACTTTCCATCTACAAAACATTCACAGAAATAAAAATCCAAAGAGAAATTAGACATACCTTCTACCATACCATTACAATCAAGTACTTGAAGGCCCTTGTCTTTGATATGTCTGATATTTGATGCCACATCATAGTCTTGCTCATCTAATTGATAACTCCTCCAAATAGGTTAAACACATACCCACTTGTAGATCTTCTCTTATACATATCTCTAATCTAGTATACATTAACATAACCATGTATGCCCAATAATCTATCCTGTCTTGGTCTTCCTTGGTATCGTAATCCATCATCAATAGTGCGACACAAATACTTGAAATCCCTCTGTTATGCAACCAACTCACAAAAAGATAGATCAATGACTTAAAAATTATCCTCTTTGAAGGGGAAACCTCCTTTACATTACATAAATGAATAATTCTTTGATCATACAAATGAAAAGACCTCACTTGTATATATAGGATTCTAAGGGTCACAATATAATCAGAGCCTACATAACAATAATAATGTAAGGGCACATCAATAACAATAGTGGGCTTCTATGGGGCACACCAATAACAATATGGTGGCCACATGGGCACAATAATAATAATAAGGGGGATACACTAGTATTATAGGCACCTAACATGCCCCTGTCCTTCAAAAAAGTGTTGTCCTCAATGCTTGAGTAGTTATGGATTCTTCTGTATAAAATTCTCATCCTCCCATGTGGAATCTTCAACAGGTAAGTTCTTCCACTTAATGAGATACCTGAAATTGATCGATTTCGTAGTTTTCGGGTTCTTATTTCCATGACTGCTTCAGGCTCAAATATGATTTTTCCTTCTTCATCATGTTTTGGCAACACTGTTTGAACTGAAAGATTGTCACCGGTAGCCTTCTTTAAGCACAAAACATGGAAAACTAGGTGTACTCGGGAAGAAGCAGGCAACTTCAATTTATATGCCATAGTACCAATTGTTTGCTACAACTTGTAAGGATCATAGTACTTGGGTGATAATTTATCATCCTTCTTAGCTTTCTTCAGAGACATTTGTTTGTATGGTTATAGCCGTAAAAATACCTAGTCATCTACATCGAAACTTATTTCACTACGATGGTGATATGCTTGTTGTTTCATTCAATTTTGCGCCAAATTGAGGTTATCCTTTAAGAGTTCGATAACTTGTTATTGATGCTTGATGTGATATTCCCTACTTAAACCTTAGAATTTTCTCCTAAAGATGATGTGGTGGATGGTGGATGATATCCATAAAGTGGCATAAATGGGGTTATTTTTGTTGCAGTATGGAAGGAAGTGTTATACCACCATTCAACTAGAGGTAACCACTTGACACATTGTGTTTATTTATTAGATACAAGGCAATAAAAATATATGTTTCCAATTTTTTTTCCACTATCTCAGTTTTCCCTTCAGATTGAGGACAATAAGATGAGTTATGAGCTAATTGAGTACCAAGAAAAGAAAATAATTCTTTCCAAAAATTTCCAGTGAAAATGGGATCTCTATCACTTACTATAATATTTGGATTTCCATGAAACTTTTGAATTGTTTCCATAAATGCATTAGCAATTGTAGTGGCTTTAAAAGGATGAGATAATGCACAAAAGTGTGCATACTTGGTAAGTATATCAACTGCCACTATGATGACACCCTTTCCTTCAGACTTGGGTAAACCTATGATAAAATCCATTAAGACTTCCTCCCAAAGCTGACTTGGAATGGTTAAAGGTTGTAATAGACAAGGGGTTTTAATTGTCTCAACTTTATTTCGTTGGTAAACCAAACATTCTGCCACAAACTTCTGAATATCAGATTTAAGGCCATCCCAAAAAAACGCCTTCTTGACCCTATGGTAAGTTTTTAAAAATATTGAGTGCCATTCTAAGGGAGAGGTGTGAAATTCCAAAAGATTCTTTTGTTTGAGTTGATAATTCTTACAAAGATATAAGCGAAATTTGTACCATAATGAATCATTTTTCTAGCTAAATGTATCAGATGTACTGGGATCTTTTTGTAACTTTTGAATGAGTGACCAAACCTCTTCATCATTCTTTCATTCATCCCTTGCTTCAGTTATCCACTCAGGTTAGATAATATAAATGACACAAAGAAATGCTTCCACATCCTCATCCTTTCTTGAGAGTGCATCTGTAACAACGTTTTTCTTCCCTTTTTTGTAGATGATTTCAAAGTCATAACCCAACATATTTGTTACCAATTTTTTCTACTCTTTTGAAGATAATATTTGTTCCAAAAAGTATTTAAGAATGTCGTGATTTGTTTTAACCTTGAAGTGCCTTCCCATTAGGTAAGGTCATCATTACTTTAATTCATGTAGTATTGCCAACATTTCCTTCTCATAAATAGGTTTGTGTAAATACTTTCCTTTGATTGGATGGATTTCAAAAGCAATGCGTATTCCTTATTGCATTAAAACAACACCAATTCCATTTCCCGAAGCATCACATTCCACAATAAAATTTGTTGTGAAGTCTGGCATAGCTAAGACCGGTGTTTGGCACATTGCCTCTTTAATATGCTCAAAGGCCTTCATCTCTTCTGAAGTCAAGAAAATTCATATTTCTTCAGTAATGATGTTAGATGTGCCACTATTCTCCCATAATTCTTAGCAAACTTGCGATAATACACTATCAACCCGAGAAATCCTCGAAGATGCTTTATAGTTGTGGGGATTTTCCATTCCTTAATGGATTCAATTTTGTTAGGGTCTACCTTAACACCCTCATGAGATACAATATGACCCAAATATTTCACCTCCTATACTCCAAGAAACATTTGGAGGTTTTTGCATATAATTTCTCCTCCAATTGTTTGAGAACCCTGTTAATATGTTGAATATGATCCTTCCAAGACATGTTGTAAATTAGTATATCATCAAAAAATACTAAAACATATTTTCTAAGGAAGATTTTGAAAATGGAATTCATCAAACCT
>APFE030375210.1:0-17713 GCA_000404065.3 Pinus taeda | reverse complement strand
ATATTCTGAAACTCTTTCGGGTCCGGGTTTTATTGCATCAATGTTGTCCCCCGTTCCCTTTGTATTTCATTAAAATAACGAAAAACACGGAAAATGCTTTAAAAATGGCTTTGGCGTGAACTTCAAACTTTATGAATTCTCATATATATTGCTGTTGGGTCCGGCTATCGGGTCGCCCATATGTATGTGCACAGGTCCCACCCCTTGGTATAGTGCCAATGCGATGTTAGTGATGCGATAAATCACTGCTGGCCAATGCTCGAGCGCTTTATATAACATAACCTAATCCCCGTCGATGCGACCCACCGATCCGATCATCGGCCATCGCTGATCGGCGGTGTCATGCGCCCGCCTTTATACAGTCCCCTCTGCTTGGATGGTTTAATTAGTTGCCTAGATCTGGGCCATTGATCAGCCAGATCTAACGGTGGCTGTTCATTCCTCTGTTTAAGCCTATGTTTGTGTGTTTTTCATGTTTTTTTAAGCATTTTAGCCTCTCGATAGTGCATTTCTGCCCTTCCAAGAGCTTTCCTCTTGCACTGATTTTGATCATTATATGATCTTTGAGCAAAAATTGAAGATTTCAAGGGCATTAATGGATCCATAGGCATGTTTCTAAGTAAATTTGGAGATTCAAGAGCCTATATGGATCCATTGTGGGCCTTTTGCTAGCAAGGCTAACACTAGCTCTTTCTAGGGATGAAATCCTTCCTGTGAGGTTTCGAGGATCACAGATCAATGCTTTTCCTGTAAAAAACAAGATCAAATTTTCCTCCTAGTGTTGCATTGGGCATGGAATCTATTTAGCATGAAATAAAGTTCGAAGAACAACCCATTGAATGGGCCATCAAAAACATCTCCTCCTTCCTTTGATGCATTCCTTTTGAGAAAACAGTCACCAAACTGGAAATTGACCCTTTTTACCTTTCTATGAAAGGTTTCTTTCTCTTGGTCAATGTGCATATCAACCAATTCATCAAAGACATGCAAAAGCCTATTGACTTGATCCTGTACTTCAAAAAATTTCTAGCATTTGGTATTATCAGGTAGAGATGGTCTATATTTCAGCTCATCTTTGTGTGCTTTCAGCCTTGGATGTTTTTCTTGGAAGGTTTGGCACACCTGCCGAATAATAAAGTCTGATTTATACGTCGTTGTGTCATTTGTTACCTGAAAGGTTAATATAAAAGATGAATCAATGCATTCCTCTGTGGGGGACATAAGGAATTCACCTATTCCTGCAGCTTCCTTAGAGAAATTCCCATCAAGGATCATGTCCCAAATTCGTGGGCCTTCTTCCTCTGTGATCTGGCAAACTAGTTTTTGAAGCTGTGTAGAGGCCAACTGATCAGGCTTGGTAATTTCAAGACCGAGCTTATCCATGACAACCTTGGGCATTGGATTATGGCTGGCTCGAGTCTCCGAAGACAATTATGAAGATTCCATCATGAATAGATAGAGAAACATAGAATGATGGGTAGTTGTCTTCACAGTTTTCAATCATTGGGCTGAGAATAATAGTTGGTTGGTCATCTTGCAGATTTACATAGTTAGTGGAGGCTTGGATGATTTTAGGCTCAAGAGCCTCAAGGATAGATTTCTTGAAGGACTCATTCTTCACTAGTTCAATTAGAGGCATAGGTATTCTTGGTTTCTGAATTTCTAATTGAAAACTGAAAGAAGAAGGGGACTTGTTAAGGCCTCTTACCTCTATGGCTGGAGCTTTGAGGATGATAGGATCAACTACTAGTTTCTTATGCTTATTAGCTTCTTGTTCTACAGGGACAACAACTTTATGAATAGGAGTTTCTTTGACATTATTCATCCTAGACCTCAGATTATATTGGTGCTGATCTTTAGTTTGTGGAACAACTTCACCATCCCATTCTTCGTTGATCTGTTCATTGAATAATGACTTCTCATAGGCAAATTCGGTTAAAAAGGTATCATTGTCTTTGTATTCAATACAATGGATCTCATCATCCTCTTAAAAGTGCTCTTCCTCCATCACTGCATTTTTAAGAGGGGTCTTCACCCTTTGGTCTTCATTGGCATATTTATTTCTTTGCAAAATCTGTAACTGCTCATTTTCTCTTCTATATGGATTTGGATTTGGAGGAGCAAAGGTATTAGGAAGCCTTCATTTCCTAGAATGATTCTCAACCTTTAATTTGGAAACTTCAAAGGCTAATGACTCTATCATCTTGGCCATTTTATCAATCTTGGGATCTGACGACGATGAAGGCTCGCCCCTCTGTCTCCTTCTATCAGCATAACCTATGAGATTTTTTGTAGCAATGATGTTTGATTCCACTTCGAGGGCTGAATCTTTCATATCAACCAAAGAAGCACATCACCTCTCCTTCAATAGTAAACAAAAGTCATAATCAAAGGCGCTGGAATAGATGAGTCTAGCAGAGGTAGTGGTGGGTTTCACTTTAGCTGGTATCTTGTTGTACATACGGTTAAATATCTTATTAAAAGCAGACAAAAGCTCACCATTTTCCCTCTGTAAGTTCCCAAACTCAGTGTGGTAGTAAAGGAGATCATTCTTATCCACCTAATGCTTTAGGAATGCATCCTTTAAGGCTTCAACATCTACTATAGATGCTAGGGCCAGTTCCCTGAACCATTTTCTAGCCTCTCCATCTAGGCTTTGGACAAAGACTCTCATCCAGACATCATCTTCACTAATGTCTAGGTTATCAACATAGATATAGAATGACTCAAGATGTTTTTCAGCTGAAGCACCTTCAGTCCCAATGAACTTAGGCATATACTTCTGATACTCCCCAGTAGGCATAACATTCAAAGGAGTGGGCAGTATTAGAGGTCCATACCTAGCAGCTATGATTCTTTCCATTTTGGTAGGTGCTTGTGGACCTGCCATAGCTGTGGTGGCTAAAAGAGTACTGGTAGTCTAAATGATAGAGGGCTAATGAGTGATTGACAGGACTAAAGGAGTATGATGGATAGGAGGTGAGGTTTCCTTTGGGCTTACATCAAAAGGAGAACCTAAAGAAGAAGGAGCTTCATGAATCTCTGGGAGTTTTTCTTCACTGCTAGTATTAGATGCTATACTCTCAACATGTATTTGTTCTATTACAAGAATTTCTTGAAGAGATATAGAAGATTATTTAGATTTACCTGAACCTAATGCTCCTTTCTGCAATACCTTTCTCTCTTTGATGATTTTTTCAGGGTCAAGCACTGGGCCAGCTTGTAGCTTCTGACGATTTCTCCGAGTATGCCTCACAAATTGAGCCAGAACTATGAAGTGGAGTCGCCAAGAGGTTCGAACTCCAGTAGAGTCACCAGATAGATGATTACAACCAAAAAATTTCCTCGACTTTATCTATCATCAAAGCTGGATCTATGTCATTTCCTAGGGAAGCTGAGCTTCAGTGTCCTCTCCCTCGCAGCGATGCCAATTATGTTATCACTGCAGGAAACTCTCCTAGGTTGTAGCTCAGAGATGCCTGATAACATATGATATTCAATATTTTTCTCTGAACTATTTAAATAAATGACGGTTTGGATCAAATTAGATAATCATTTCATCCCTATTCTCACTAGAGGCATGCTTGAACACTCACACCAATACAAGGCTTTAAGCCACAAATTCCCAATAATTTATAAATTCAATGGATAGATGGAGAATACTGACTGTACTAGCAGATTTCATACATAAACATAAATGAATGGCCAGCTACAGGCAAAAAAAGAGAATATTGACTATACCAGTAGATGCATATATGACCACATATGAATGGCTAGCTACAGGCAGTAAAGAAGCTTGCAAATTTAATTCATCAAAGCAGAGATAAGATGACAATTATCTGGCCTTAGACACAAAAGAAAACATGAACAAACTGTTCAAGTGCAAGCATAGAATGGCGAAGAGAATGGACATTGAACATATAATTGCAAAAGAAGCTTATATTGCTAGAATGAAGATGAGAAGCTTGAAGGAACAGAGGAGGAATAATCTCCAGAATTTGAACCTCTATTACATCTTACTTTCAACTATTTATAGCATGTTTACAATGCTCCTGAGCTCTCTAGAAGGCTCAGAGTCTTAAATTATCCACTCTATCCCTTAACTGTTTGATTCCCTCAAGGCAAGCATGGCTTGGAGGTTTTTCTCCTTCTGACAGAAGAATAACCGCATTCAGATATTTTGGGTAGCTTAATGCACTTTCTGGGAGCTCTCTCATGCCAGAAATTCTCCATGATGCTTGTTTTGATGAGCTGCGATGTGGCCTTTGATCTTTCTGTTTATTTTGGATAGTTGCGTTGTTTACTACATGATCTCTATTGATTTGGTTGCGTTGCACTATTGATGCTCCCTGATATTTCTGTTTCGGGTTGTAGCATGTTGTGGCTCTTCTCTTTCCCTTTCTAGGCTCCTGTTTTCTGGTAATTTGTCTGTCAGGCTCTGTTATATGGTGGAATGGGTCTTTGGGCCCTTATAATCCCTTTAAATGGCCCCTTTCTGTTAATACATGACCGTTTTTTGTTTTAAACTAAAAATGTAGCGATACTATGAAAATCGTGCCCATCTCTATTCTTTTCGGACTTAAGAAATCCTTAGATACGCCTTATTCTCCTCTTGGGTCTGCCCTTGCAATGATAACACATCTCCACCGTTGATCTGGGAGTCCTAGATCCAACGATGATGATCTATTTCGGGTGCCTCTTTTATACTGGAGTTAACCACCCGATGAGAGTGGTTTTCTCTCTCCTCGTCTTGGACACATGGCAGCCGTTGTATGGCATCAAGCCAAACTTGGCCTAAACCAATTACTGCCCATGGCCCGCCCGAAATACTGCCTGTTTCGCGATTTCTTTATGTGGTTTTTAAAAATGTGCCAAAACATTGAAAATCATTAAAAAAGGACTTTAGCAGACTTGAAAAATTATGTATTTCACTTCCCGGAACCCATCGGGTCTGGGTTCCATCGCTATCGCTGTTATCCAATGCTCCCTTCGTATTTTCATTATACAACGAAAATACATGAAATACATTAAAATTTGGGCTTTCATGGACTTCAATATATATATATATAATATATATATATATATATATATATATATATATATATATATATATAATATATATATATATATGTATATTTATTTATTTATTTATTTATTTCGAAAACCTTTCATGCCCGAGTTTTATCGCATCGGCACTATCCCCCATTCCCTTTGTATTTCGTTAAAATAACGAAAAACATGGAAATGATTTAAAAATGGGTTTCGCATGGACTTCAAACTTTATGAATTCTCATATATACTGCCATTGGGTTTGGCTATCGGGTCGCCCATATGTATGTGCATAGGCCTCGTCCCTTGGTACAATGACGATGCGATGTCAGCGATGTGATAAATCACAATCGCTGCTAGCCAGTGCTCGTGTTCTTTATATAACATAACCAACTCCCCGCCGATGCGACCAGCCGATCCGATCATCAACAATCACTGATCGACGGTGTCACGCACCTACCTTTATACTATCCCCTCTGCTCGTCCGATTGTGATTAGCTGCCTAGATCTAGGCTGTTGATCAGCCAGATCTAATGGCAGCTGTTCATTCCTCTGTTTAAGCTAGCATTTGTGGGTTTTTGATGGTTTTTTAAGCATGTTAGCCTCCCAATAGTGCATTTTTCCCTTCCAAGGGCTTTCCTCTTGCACTCATTTTGATCATTAGATGATTTTTGAGCAAAAAATGAAGATTTCAAAGGCATTAATAGATCCATTGGCATGTTTCTAAGCAAATTTGGAGACTTCAAGAGCCTATATGGATCCAATTGTGGGCCTTTTGCTAGCAAGGCTAACACTACCAATGCATAAAAGGATAGATCAATGACTTAAAAACTATCCTCTTCAAGGGGGAAACCTCCTTTTTCGTTACATAAATGAACAATTCTTGGATGATACAAATGACTAGACCTCCTTTATATATATATTAGTCTAAAGGGTCACAATTTAATTAGAGCCTACATAACAATAATAATGTAAGGGCACAACAATAACAATAGGGGTCTTCTGTGGGGCACAACAATAACAATATGGGGGATACATGAGCACAAAAAAAAAAATAAGGAGGATACACTAGTATTATATGTACCTAACACCCCCTTTACTATTGTCCAATGCTCCTTTCCTGGTTTTGATGTATACCTACTTAGTACTCCCATTACATCAGTCTAGTACAAACCATTGCTTACATCAAACTTCAATACATCCTGGGATATGGAACACGAGTCATGTCCTCTTCCTCCTCATGTGCCTTAGGAGATTAATGTGTAGATAAATTTACACCTGCGGGAATAGAAACCTTCACTAACTTACTTTCATGCATATTAAACCTCTTCATATTATCTTGATATACTTCATCTTAATCAACCATTGTTTCCTCTTTTCCTTATCTCTTTTAATTTCCATGCCTAAAATTAAATTTGTAGCACCAAGAATTTGAATCATGATCCTCTAGTTCAAATTCTATCTTCTCTAGTTCTTTTTCCCTTCGAAAGAATTCCTATTTGATAACATATTTCACTTCTTTAAATACCACATCTTCATTATAGACATACTTCTTTGCTTATGGGTTCCCAATTTTGTAACCTTTTAAACTGTCTTTATAACCAATATAAATGAACCTTTTAGATTTTTTATCGAACTTAGTTTTATTTTCCTTTGAAACATGTACATATGCATCATAGAAAAATACCTTGAGTTGTGTGAGAGATGGTTTCTTACCAGTCCATACCTCATGTGGAGTCTCATGATCCAGCCTTGATGAGGATGATCTCTTTACCAAGTAACATGTAGTACCCACTACCTATGACCATTATGAATTTGTTGTGTTGTCATTTGGGCTTACTAATGCTTTAGAAACATTTATGAGTATGATGAATGATATTTTCCATCTTTACTTAGACAAATTATTTTTTATTTTTATTGATAATATTCTGATTTACTCAAAAAAGCTTTGAGGAGCATAAAGAGAATTTGAGGATAGTGTTGCAAACTTTATGGGAAATCTAGCTTTATGTTAAATACAATAAATGTGATTTTTACAAGGATCAAATCCAATACTTGGGACATATCATTTCATTTGGAGGTATAGCTGTAGAACCTAAGAAAATTAAAACCATCATGGAATGGCATGTCTGTAAAAGTGTTGCAGATATTCAGTGTTTTATGGGGTTAGCTGGATATTACTGTTGTTTTATAGAAAAAATTTCTAGGATCACTTACCTTACAACTTCTTTGCAGAAAAAAGGGAGAGCACTCAAGTGGATAATAAATGTTAGCAAAGTTCTGAGCGATTGAAACATTTATTGACTACAACCCATGTGTTGAAAGTGGTAGACATAGAGAAAGATTTTATAGTTTGCACATTTGAGTATCGAGAAGGTGTTAGAGGAGTTTTGATGCAAGAAGGCAGAGTAATAACTTACAAATCACGCAAATTGAAAGATCATGAACAACGATATTTTTCTTATGACCTGGAAGTAACTACAATAGTTCACGCCTTGAAGGTATGTTGATATTATTTGTTCAGGAAGAGATTCCTTTTAATGACTGATCATAGCATTTTAAATGAGTTTCTTTAAACAACCTAATTTAAATGTAGACCAAGTTAGGTGGACCAATTTCCTAAGCGAATTTGACTTTGACATAAGGCATATCAAAGGGAAAGGAAATCGCTTCGCTGGTGCACTAAGCAGAAAACTGCATTGTGTGTATGAGATTTCCTAGAACGAAGTAGAAACATTTTTTTTTAGCAGATCAAAGAAGTTGCCCATAAATACCTAGAATACAAATTCTTATGGTAGCAAACCAAATAGGCACAAATTTCTAGAAAACAATCCAAATATGGTATATACTAATTCCTAACCGTGTCCTAACCAAACCATTTCTAAACAATTAGGGAGTTGTTTTGCTGTGCTATTCTAATTGTGGTTTGGATGTAATCCAAACAAAAACTAGTAATATAATTTTTGTTGGTGTTCATATTGAATTTAGTTTTTTATTAGACATTATTTACCACATTATTTTTACTATAAATAAATATAAAGGTTTACATTTGATATTTATAAGTTTTAGTATAATTCATTTTCAGATTTATATTTAAAATCCAATTCAATAACAAAATAAAAGAATAAGATAAAATAGAAATAAAAAATTGTATATAAGTGCCTCTATTTTCTTTTTACATATAAAATTAAGTTTATATGTAATTAAAAACATATGATGTCACTTAAAATAGCTTCAGCCATGATCATAAAATGTATTAGAGATATTATTTAGGTTGAAAAGAGTTTTAATCTTAAAATTATATATAAAACTATTTGTGATTAATTAAGAATTAATCTCTTTAAAATATAAAATATTAAAACATTCAAATAAAAAATTATTTGAAAAAATAAAAATCATTTTATTCATGTCAACCTAATTTATAATTAAATTTATTAAAATCATTTTATTCATGTAAACCTAATTTATAATTAAATAAGCAATCACTACTCAATTATGGTATTTGATTCAACGCTATATTCAATTGATAAATTCAAAATAGGAAATTCATAAATTGCAACATAGCGACAGGCAACTCTTTCTGACCATGGCCATCACTGTCATTCATGGAATCTTATCTGGACATGAAAGGCTTATTTGCAACACATCCGGGTAAACCTTTTCCTGACCGCGAAAGAAATAGACATGGTGAAACATAATCCCATCAAGATCAAGCGAAACTAGCCACTTATACTTAGACTGATTCAATGAAACTTGAATACCTCCCTATCGGTTGGTTGGTCTCATCACAAGGGGAATCTATCCACCACTACGATCTGGTCTGGATGATGGGTTTTAATGCGATGGAAAAAGGATCTATTCATTATTATTTGGTTTTAGATTTTAGATCAGTCTTAATGTTGGATGGAGAAACAATTTATCTATCGCAATTATTTGGTATTTAAATCAATTTTAATATTAAATAAAAAAAAAATATATTTATCACTATTATCTAGTTTTCAAATTATTATAAAAATAAATTTATTTACAAAAAATTTTTAATCTAAATTAAGTTTCAAAGATAAAAGTAATTATTTACCAGATATCTTAATCCCAATTATCCAAATTCTAGACATCTTTGTCCATCAAAAACATCTTTATCAATCAAAACAGTTACACAATCATTAAATTTAATTTACAGCTCTTTTGTTGAAAGCTTTACTACATCTGACTGTTAACAACCATCAATCCCAGAAATATGCTCTTTTGTTAAAAGCTTTACTACATCTGACTGTTTCTGTTGCTTTACAGAGTTCATGCAGTGCAGCCTCCTCACCTGGCATGCATCACTTAGCATATGAACCAACCTGGTATTTGGTATTGCTGGACAACTCCTAAATGAAGAAAAAGGTATTGCTAGACAACTCCACTCAGTACGTCCATACAACACACATGCTAATACCTACCCCACAAGCCTTCGTACAGAGAAAAAGAAATCAGCAAATTTTCAGTAATAAATTTTTACAAATATTGCCTTAAATTAATGGTCATTTTTTTGGAAGAATTGCCCTACCACTATTAATCTCTATCACATAAGGAAAACCTGCTGAAATTGCAGAATACATGGAAAAATCATTACCCTTCCCACCATTATAACCATGAGGAATAAATTAGAGAAAATTTAAGGTATATCCATAAAATAAAACCTGTGAAATAGAATTTTGAGATAGAAGAAAGACGGCCTATTAAAATCCAAGAGATAACCAGAGTCAACTATCTTTTAGGTTTATCTTCCATCTCCTTCCTCAATACTCCAACGATTTTAATAATAAATATCGAACCATGTCTTCTTTTCCTTGATGCTATTCATTTTGACATGGACAAATAACATGATAAAAATAATAAAATAATATTTATTTAAAATAATTAAGTTGCTGGAGATAAAAAAATAATATGACAAAGTTAATAAGAAAGTGTAATAGCTATTTAAGAATATATGTATTAGTCAGATTGTACCTATAGATATAGATATTTAAAAGATAATCTAAAATGTAAAAGTTTAGTGTATTTATACAATATAATTAGAATAGATGTTTATTGACTTTATTTTAAGTGGTTAAGAAGAATGATTGTTAGTTTTTTCATTCTAATTCAACTTCTACAATAATATGAACTTTTATATATGAAAACTTTGTTCAAATTAAATTACACTGAAAAATATAATTATAAAAGTTAATTTGTCCATGTAAAAATAAACAATCTCAATTATAAAAAATTAAAGCAAAAAAATTGTAAATTTAAAATAATTTTGAATAAATAATTTTATAGTTTTCATTATTATAAATTAATATAAGAAAAACATAGATCATAACAACAAGTTAGTAGGTCCTTAATACTCATTCTCCTGCCATACCAGTTAATTGGATATTAAATGGTTCATCACTAATATAGTTGGATGTATTGAATTGTTTGAGGTAGTATTTTTTAATGTGGTTATTAATGATAAGTATTACTATACAAGCTATCTAGACAGAAACAGGATCACTTTGGAGTGAGTAACTTTCCATTAGCAAAATGCTTAAACGACCAATTAAACTGCCTTTTGAAAATAGATAGTATATTAATTATTCATGTATTGATATTTGTATAAATGCGATATATCAAGAGTATATTACAATCAGGTTATAGTCACATTTATTTTATAAATAATAATAATCTTTAATTTTGTATTTTAATGTTTAATGAGTAATAATAATAAGTTGACTTAGACTTTAGAGTTATAATTAGTTTTTTAGGTTATAGTTACTATTATATAATAAATAATAATAATTTTTAATTTTTTAATTTTAATGTTTAATGAGTAATAATAAAAAGTTGACTTAGACTTTCGAGTTATAATTAGTTCTTTTTAAATTAAGTCACTTGCGTTTAACACTGAGTTGATGTCACTTGTTAAATTATACGATTCACGTGTATGTAATATGTAACCTTGACTAATGTCTGTTATTACTGTCTTGGGATTTCCTTATGTTGTTATTCTTCCTTTTAATACTGTCTTGGGATTTCCTTATGTAACCTTGACTAAGGTCTGTTAATACTGTCTTGGGATTTCCTTATGTTGTTATTCTTCCTTTTAATACTATCTTGGGATTTCCTTATGTAACCTTGACTAACGTCTGTTAATACTGTCTTGGGATTTCCTTATGTTGTTATTCTTCCTTTTAATCCTGTCTTGGGATTTCCTTATGTTGTTATTCTTCCTTTTAATACTGTCTTGGGATTTCCTTATGTAACCTTGACTAACGTCTGTTAATACTGTCTTGGGATTTCCTTTTAGAACTATGAAGTGGAGTCACCAAGAGGTTCGGACTCCAGTAGAGTCTCCAGATAGATGATTACAACCAAAAGATTGCCCAGACTTTGTCTATCATCAAAGCTGGATCTATGTCATTTCCCAGGGAAGCTAGCTTCAGTTTCCTCTCCGTGGCAGTGGCGCCAATTATGTTATCACTCTAGGAAACTCTCCTAGGTTATAGCTCGGAGATGTCTGGTAACATATAATATTCAATATTGTTCTCTGAACTATTGGAATAAATGATGGTTTGGATCAAGTTAGATAACCATTTCATCTCTATTCTCACTCAAGGCATGCATGAACACTCTCACCAATACAAGGCTTTAGACCACTAATGCTCAATAATTTCTAAATTCAATGGATAGATGGAGAATACTGATTGTACCAGCAGATTGCATACATAAACATAAATGAATGGCTAGCTATAGGCAGGAAAAGGGAATACTGACTGTACCAGTAGATGCATATATGACCACATATGAATGGCTAGCTACAAGTAGTAAAGCAGCTTGCAAATCTAATTCATCAAAGCAGAGATAAGATGACAGTTATCTGGCCTTAGACACAAAATAAAACATGAACAAATTGTTTAAGTGCAAGAATAGAACAACAAAGAGAATGGACATTGAACATATAATTGCAAAAGAAGCTTATATTGCTAGAATGAAGATGAGAAGCTTGAAGGAACAGAGGAGGAATAATCTCCGGAAGTTGAACCTCTATTACATCTACTTTAAGCTCTTTATAGCTTGTTTATAATGCTCCCGAGCTCTTTAGAAGGCTCAAAGTCTTAATCTATCCACTCTGTCCCTTAACTGTTTGATTCCATGAAGGCAAGCATGGCTTGGAGGTTTTTCTCCTTCTCATAGAAGAATAACTGCATTCAGATATTTTGGGTAGCTTAATGCACTGTTTGGGAGCTCTCTCATGCCAGAAATACCCCATGATGCTTGTTTTGATGAGTTGCAATGTGGCCTTTGATCTTTCTATTTGTTTTGGACAGTTGCGTTGTCTACTCCATGATCTCTGTTGATTTGGTTATGTTGTGTTATTGATGCTCCTTGATCTTTCTGTTTCGGGTTGCAGCGTGTTGTGGCCCTTCTATTTCCCTTTTCGGGCTCCTTTTTCTTGTTAATATGTCTCCCGGGCTTTGTTATATGGTGGAATGGTTCTTTGGACCCTTATAATCCCTTTAAATGGCCCCTTTCTTTTAATAAATGATTGTTTTCTGTTTTAAATAGAAAACGTAGCGACACTGTGAAAATCCCACCCATCTCTGTTCTTTTTAGACTTAAGAAATCCTTAGATACGGCTTATTCTCCTCTTGGGTCCGCCCTTGCAATGATAACACATCTCCACCGTTGATCTTGGAGTCCTAGATCGAACGGTGATGATCCATTTGGGGCACCTCTTTCGTACTAGAGTTCAGGCAGTTTTCTCTCTCCTCATCTTGGACACGTGGCAGTTGTTGTATAGCATCGGGTGGAACTCGGCCTAAACCACTTATCGCCCATGGCCCACCCGAAATCCTGCCTGTTTCAAGATTTCTTTGGGTTTTTTTTGAAAAACGCGCCAAAGCATTGAAAATCATTAAAAAAGGACTTTAGCGGACTTGAAAAATTATGTATTTCACTTCCCAAAACCCATCGGGTTTGGGTTCCATCGCTATTGCTATCGTCCAATGATCCCTTTGTATTTTCATTATACAACGAAAATACATGAAATACATTAAAATTTGGGCTTTAGCGGACTTCAAAATATATATATTTTTATTCTGAAACCCTTTCATGTCCGGGTTTTATCGCATCGGCACTGTCCCCCGTTCCCTTTGTATTTTGTTAAAATAACGAAAACATGGAAAATGCTTTAAAAATGGCTTTGGCGCGGACTTCATACTTTATGAATTCTCATATATACTTCCATCGAGTCTAGCTATAGGGTCACCCATATGTATGTGCATAGGCCTCATCCCTTGGTATAGTGCCGATGCAATGTCAGCGATGCGATCAATCACAATCGTTGTTGGCCAATGGTCCTTTATATAACATAACCTACTCTCCGGCGATGCGACCCGCCGATTTGATCATCGACGATCGTTGATCGGCGGTGTCATGCGCCCGCCTTTATACTATCCCCTCTGCTTGGCCAATTATGATTAGTGGCCTAGATCTGGGTCGTTGATCAGCCAGATCTAATGACGGTTGTTCATTCCTCTGTTTAAGCTTGCATTTGTGGGTTTTACATGGGTTTTTAAGCATTTTAGCCTCCCAATAGTGCATTTCTGCCCTTCCAAGGGCTTTCCTCTTGCGCTGATTTTGATCATTAGATGATCTTTGAGCAAAAAATGAAGATTTCAAGGGCATTAATGGATCCATTGGCCTGTTTCTAAGAAAATTTGGAGACTTCAAGAGCCTATATGGATCCATTTGTGGGCCTTTTTCCAACAAGGCTAGCACTAGCAGTGCACAAAAAGATAGATCAACGACTTATAAATTATCCTCTTCAAGGGGGAAACCTCCTTTACATTACATAAATGAACAATTCTTGAATGATACAAATGACAAGACCTCATTTGTATATATATGAGTCTAAAGGGTCACAATTTAATCAGAGCCTATATAACAATAATAATGTAAGGGCACAACAATAACAATAGTGGTCTTCTATGGGGCACAACAATAACAACATGGAGGATACATGGGCACAAAAAAAATAATAAGGAGGATAAACTAGTATTATATGTACTTAACACCCCCTTCACTATTATCCAATGCTCCTTTCCTAGTTTTGATGTATACTTACTTAGTACTCCCATTACATCAGTCTAGTACAAACCATTGCTTACATCAAACTTCAATACGACCTGGGATATGGAACACGAGTCATGTTCTCATCCTCCTCATATGTCTTGGGAGATTAATGTGTAGATAAATTTACACCTACAGGAATAGAAACCTTCACTAACTTACTTTCATGCATATTAAACCTCTTCATATTATCTCGATATACTTCATCTTAATCAACCATTGTTTCCTCTTTTCCTTATCTCTTTTAATTTGCATGCCTAAAATTAAATTTGTAGCACCAAGAATTTGAATCACGATCCTCTAGTTCAAATTCTATCTTCTCTGGTTCTTTCTCCTTTGGAAAGAATTCCTATTTGATAACATATTTCACTTCTTTAAATACCACATCTTGGTTATACACATACTTCTTTGTTTATGGTTTCCAAATTTTGTAACCTTTTAAACCATCTTTATAACCAATATAAATGCACCTTTTAGATTTTCTATCCAACTTAGTTTTATTTTCCTTTGAAACATGTACATATGCATCATAGAAAAATACCTTGAGTTGTGTGAGAGATGGTTTCTTACGAGTCCATACCTCATGTGGAGTCTCATGATCCAGCCTTGACGAGGATGATCTCTTTAACAAGTAACATGTAGTACCCACTACCTATGACCATTATGAATTTGTTGGGTTGTCACTTGGGCTTACTAATGCTTTAGCAACATTTATGAGTATGATGAATGGTATTTTCCATCTTTACTTAGACAAATTATTTTTTATTTTTATTGATAATATTCTAATTTACTCAAAAAACTTTTAGGAGCATAAAGAGAATTGAGGATAGTGTTGCAAACTTTGTGGGAAAGCTAGCTTTATGTTAAATACAATAAATGTGATTTTTACAAGGATCAAATCCAATAATTGGGACATATCATTTCATTTTAAGGTATAGGTGTAGAACCTAAGAAAATTAAAACCATCATGGAATGGTATGTCCCTAAAAGTGTTGCAGATATTCAATCTTTTATGGGGTTAGCTGGGTATTACTGTTATTTTATAGAAAAAATTTCTAGGATCACTTACCTTACAACTTCTTTGTAGAAAAAAGGGAGAGCACTCAAGTGGATAACAAACATTAGCACAGTTCTCAGCGATTGAAACATTTATTGACTACAACCCATGTGTTGAAAGTGGTAGACCCACAGAAAGATTTTATAGTTTTCACATTTGCGTATCAAGAAGGTGTTAGAGGAGTTTTGATGCAAGAAGGCAGAGTAATAACTTACTAATCACGCAAATTGAAAGATCATGAACAACGATATTTTTCTTATGACCTAGAAGTAACTGCAATAGTTCATGCATTGAAGGTATGTCGACATTATTGGTTGAGGAAGAGATTCCTTTTAATGACTCATCATAGCATTTTAATGAGTTTCTTTAAACAACCTAATTTAAATGCATGCCAAGCTAGGTGGACCACCATGCGTTGAAGGTATGTCGACATTATTGGTTGAGGAAGAGATTCCTTTTAATGACTCATCATAGCATTTTAATGAGTTTCTTTAAACAACCTAATTTAAATGCATGCCAAGCTAGGTGGACCACTTTCCTAAGCGAATTTGACTTCGACATAAGGCATATCAAAGGGAAAGGAAATCACTTCACTCGTGCACTAAGCAAAAAACTCCATTGTGTGTATAAGATTTCCTAGAACGAAGTAGATTTTTTTGAACAGATCAAAGAAATTACCCATAAATACCTAGAATAAAGATTCTTATGGTAGCAAACCAAATAGGCACAAATATCTAGAAAACAATCCATATATACTAATTCCTAACCCTGTCCTAACCAAACCATTGTTAAACAATTAGGGAGTTGTTTTGTTGTGATATTCTAATTGTGGTTTGGATGTAATCCAAACAAAAACTAGTAATAATTTTTGTTGATGTTCAGATTGAATTTAGTTTTTTATTAGACACTATTTACCACATTATTTTTACTATAAATAAAATATGAAGACTTACATTTGATATTTATAAGGTTTTAGTATAATTCATTTTCAGATTTATATTAAAAATCCAGTTCAATAACAAAATAAAAGAATAAGATAAAATAGAAATTAAAAATTGTATATAAGTGCCTATATTTTCTTTTACATATAAAACTTAATTTTATATGTAATTAAAAACATATGATGTCACTTAAAATAGCTTCAGCCATGATCATAAAATGTATTAGATATTATTATTTGGTTGAAACGAGTTTTAATCTTAAAGATTATATATTAAAATTATTTGTGATTATTAAAGAATTAATCTCTTTAAACTATAAAATATTAAAATGCCCAAATAAAAAAAAAATTATTTGAAAAATAAAAAATCATTTTATTCATGTCAACCTAATTTATAATTAAATCCTAATAAATTTAGAAAAAATTTAAAAATTACATATTTTCAAGTAAATATTATATTTTACAGTAAAAACAAAATTTATTTCCAATCCAAAAAATTACACGAGTGAACTCATCAACTAGTTATAAAAATTCCAAAAATAACCTATTCACTCTTTAAAAAACAATATACTGCTGAATGTTTTAAAAACTGACAGCCAACCTGTCTATCTTTCTATAATCAAAGAAGCCTTGAGGCGCTGCCACAAACCAAAATAAGCAATTACTACTGAATCATGCTTTTTGATTCAACGCTATATTCAATTGATAAATTCAAATAGGAAATTCATAAATTGCAGCATAGCAACACGCAACTCTTTCTGACCATGGCAATCACTGTCATTCATGGAAGAAAGGCTTATTTGCAACACATCCATGTAAACTTTTTCTTGACCTCGACATGGTGAAACATAATCCCATCAAGATCAAGCGAAACTAGCCATTTATACTTAGACTGATTCAATGAAACTTGAATACCTCCTTGTTGTTGGAAATAATGCTTAATTAGTTATGTAAAATGCTGACAAAGTAGCCAGCAGATTTTGTGTTCACTGCAAAATTTTGTGTTCACTGCAAAATTAAAACAGCAGATTGTTAGGGTGGTGGGTGCTGGAAAGTGCTGAAAATTAGCTGTAATGCCAGTAGATTTATTTCTGAGTTGATTTTAGTAATAGTTTTACTATATAACAATGTAGCTAATAGTTGAATTAATATATGAGATTTGCAACATTTTTTAGCTCACGTGTTTTTTTAATTGTTTTATCTATATTTTTTTATATGTATTGTTCTTCATAGTACTTTTGGCTTCTCAATTTGCTTGAAATAATTCATTTCATATTCAACAATTGGTATCAGAGGTAAAATTGTTTTCGGTTAAAGTTGTATTGATGGAATTTCGCAAAAGTTAATCATGTCGAATTCTAACCAGATGCTAGTTCCAGAATTTGATGGGAACGATTATGATTATTTGTGCATCAAGATGCTAACCTTTTTTATTGGAAAATATTTGTGGGAGATTGTTGAATCAGGATATGAGGAGCCAGCTGATTGGAATGCTCTTACAGCCAATGAAAGAACAACAAGAAAGG